>JACXGJ010004861.1:0-42658 GCA_016801105.1 Esox niger
TTGTCTGGACGTCCGGGGGTGTCTCCGTTGTCTGGACGTCCGGGGGTGTCTCCGTTGTCTGGACGTCCGGGGGTGTCTCCGTTGTCTGGACGTCCGGGGGTGTCTCCGTTGTCTGGACGTCCGGGGGTGTCTCCGTTGTCTGGACGTCCGGGGGTGTCTCCGTTGTCTGGACGTCCGGGGGTGTCTCCGTTGTCTGGACAGCGCCTTGCCATCTTGACTGTATATTTTTTATTTCTAGAACCTGGAAAGTGTGTGGTGGACAGAAGACGGCCTCCGTATTCTCAGTTCCCATAGCGATGGCAGCTACTGCCATTGGTCGGTGGCTGGGGAGGACGCACATTGTGAGCAGGAGAAATCTGAAGTACCATATGGTGAGCAAACGAGTCCCGTTCCTCTCTGCGGATGGGGATGATGATACCGATGGGGTGCTGAATCGGATAATTATTGATGGTTTGCTATATCTGTGCTGTGTTTCAGGTCACTTCCCATGTAAAGCCATCTCTAAAATAATCCAGCTCCCGACAAAACAGGGGTGAGTGACTTCGTCCTCCTCTCTTCCTTGCTTGCTCTAATTGCACTGTCCACTTACATTCATAGTGTGACATGGGTGTTGTTTTCCCCACGTCCTCTGTCCAGTCCTCCCTTCCTGTTGTTCAGCGGGGGCATGCCCCGGGCCAGCTATGGGGACCGTCACTGTATCACGGTCATACACAGCAAGACCCACGTGGCCCTGGACTTCACTTCTCGGATCATCGACTTTTTCGTCATCCGAGACGGGCTGGATCAGGCAGGTGAGTAGCGGGTGATGCGCCATCTAACCTGGGTTCAGACCCACCCTACCAACCTGTCCTAACTCCCTCCCTCCCCCTCCCTGCAGGCGAGCCCAGTGCCCTGGTGGTCCTGGTGGAGGAGGAGCTGGTCGTCATTGACCTCCAGACTGAAGGCTGGCCAGTCATCCAGACCCCCTATCTGGTCCCTCTGCACTGCTCGGCCATCACCTGTTCCCACCACGTCTCCGCCATCCCCCTGAAGCTGTGGGAGAGGGTCCTGTCGGCCGGAGCTCTGCAGAACACGCACTACTCTAAGAAGGTAGGACCCATTCAAACCCCCGAGGAGGACGTCCGCCTGAGCTGGACATCAAATAAACCTGAGTTCTTTTTCTCCCTGTGTTCCTCCCTCTGTCCAGCCATGGCCTATAACAGGAGGACTGAACCTTTCCCCGGATCCTCCTCAGAGAGACCTACTGCTGACAGGGTCAGTGGTTGTTCTCAGCTCTGTGCATTCAACCTGTGGTCAGTTTGTTGTTGCTGTGTTTAAACGGTAACAGGGGTCTGGCGGGGTAGATTATTCTGTTTGTCTTGTTGGTGACGTGGTTACCCCCCCAGGCACGAGGACGGTACGGTGCGTTTCTGGGACGCATCAGGGGTGTGTCTCTACCCCATGTACAAGCTGAGCACGGCAGGAGTGTTCCTCACGGACGCAGACCCCAACGACAACATGAACCAATGCACAGAGGGAGAGTGGCCACCTTTCAGAAAGGTGTGTGTTTGGTCTAACTATACTCATTGGGACTTTTTGACGGTCCCCATGAGGCAAAAGTAATTTTTTGGTTTAGGGGTTTCTTTACGGTCTGGGCATTGTTGGTTAAGTTTAGGGTTAAGTTTAGGCATTACACCAAGGTACAGTTTTGGCATAAATGTTTCTTTATTGAGGTTTAGGTTAGGGTTTGGTTAGGGTTAAGATTAGGGCAATGGCGCATGCAATTTCTATTTTCTGATCCCCATGAGGTTTGCTGTACAACGTGTGTGTGTTCATTTGTTTGTAAATTTTTCTTGGGGAGTATCATGCTGAAACTTAAGGTAAAGCAGTTGTTACTCAAGGTAAAGCATCACAAGCACACGTGCCGTGATGCTCACTGAGTAACACTGCAAATGTAGGTGTGTCTGAGATTGAAGTGAATGATTTAATAAGTTGAATCTCACCAGTGTAAACATGAACCCTGTCCTTGTCTCATCCCCAGGTGGGGTGTTTTGACCCATACAGTGACGACCCTCGTCTGGGCATTCAGAAGATCCACCTGTGTAAATATAGTGGTTACCTGACGGTGGCCGGCACTGCCGGACAGGTGAGATTACCTGGAAAAACCACCCCCTCTGGTGGCCGGTTGGCTCATATGACGTTATGGATGTTTGTTTGCTTAGGACTGTCTGCATTTATTTTCAAATAATTTTGGGTGTTTGTCTGTTTGCTTTTTTTGATGGCTTCTGTCTTATAATGACTGACATTTCTGAGCCTGGCTATACATTGACGAGTGTCATTCTGTGTGCCCAGATCCTGGTGTTGGAGCTGAATGACGAGTCGGCGGAACAGACAGTAGAGGCCACGGTAGCTGACCTGCTACAAGGACAGGAGGGCTTCCGTTGGAAGGTAAACCACACACAACAATAACATCACAATATAACAGATTTTACTGGAATTTATTTTAACAAACGCCCTTAACCTTCTGTAACGCCATGTACCCACGTCTCCGGCCAGGGCCACACGCGTCTGGAGGTCAAGGAGGAGCCGGTGCGGTTCCCTGCAGGCTTCCAGCCCTTTGCCTTGGTCCAGTGCCAGCCCCCTGCTGTGGTCACTGCCCTCACCCTGCACTCGGAGTGGAAACTGGTGGCCTTTGGGACAAGCCATGGCTTCGGGCTCTACGACTACCAGCAGAAGAACAACGTCCTTGTCAGGTGTGTGTGTGAGAACTTATTGGACTCAACACAAGGTGCGGTGGTGCCGGAGGGAAGGCAAATGGTGTGAGGTATCAGAGATGGGGTTGTGTGAAGTGACCAGTACCTCGTCCCTGTAGGTGCACGTTGAACCCCAGTGACCAGCTGGCAATGGAAGGTCCCCTGTCCAGAGTGAAGAGCATTAAGAAGTCTCTCCGCCAGTCTTTCAGAAGGATCAGACGCAGTAGAGTGTCTCTACGCAAACACCATGTCAACAACTCGGCTAAGGTGAGCTGCCAGAACATATCGCTCAGGAGCGTTTCCTAAACGGCTCCTGTAGATCAGTCGTCACGCTTCGTTCTTCTCCAGTGAAGTGTTCAGCTGTCTCTAGCGGGCCTCTGTTCTCTTCAGTTACAGGAGGCCAATGCTCGTCTTGAGGCTGAGCTAGCAGAGATGGAGTTAGCGCCTGTTCAGAGAAAGATCGAGGCTCGGTCCTCGGACGATTCCTTCACTGGCCTCGTACGAACGCTATACTTCGCTGACACCTTCCTCTCAGACAGTAAGGCACACACTCCCTCACTCTCTCAGACTCACACCCGATTGATAGGCGGTTTATGTCCCCTATTACTCATTCTCCTCCTGTAGGTTCCCACAACACACCCTCTCTTTGGGCCGGGACAAACGGCGGTTCTGTGTTTGCTTACCAGCTCCGCCTCCCGCCTGTGGAACGCAGAGCAGAGGATCCAGTCACAGCCCATCCTGGTAGGAACCCCCCTCTCTCCGCCTCCGGTCTTTCTAACGGTTTAGAGAAAAGCCTAAACAGTTTGAACCGATCCAGACACTAAGTGCCCACCTCACTCTCTCCAGCTAAGGAGATCCAGCTGATGCATCGTGCTCCAGTGGTGGCCATCTTGGTGATGGACGGCCACGGTTCCCCTCTGCCAGAGCCCCTGGAGGTGGCCCATGACCTGGCCCGCTCCCCTGACATGCAGGGCTCCCACCACCTCCTGGTCATATCAGAGGAGCAGTTCAAGGTCAACACGCGTGCATTTCACCTGCACACCCACTCAACTGAAACCTGTATTTTCCTCACGGAACATCTACCATGTCGTCTGAGATGTAACAATAACCGTGAACCCAAGTGTCTGTCCGTCGCCAGGTGTTCACCCTGCCTAAGGTCAGCGCCAAGATGAAGCTGAAGCTGACCGCCATCGACGGGTCGCGCGTGCGCCGGGTGGGCGTGGCCTGGTTCGGCAGCAGCTGTTCGGAGGACTACGGCGAGAGCGGCCTCACCGTCCTGACCAATCAGGGAGACCTCCACGTGGTGTCGTTGCCGGGGGTGAAGATGCAGGTGCATCATCCGTGTATCCGCCGGGAGGACGTCAGCGGCATCGCGTCCTGCGTCTTCACCAGGCACGGGCAGGGTAGGGTCACCGCTTCCCTCCGCTTTCCCCGCTCAGCGCTCTCACGCCTCGCCGTTTCTCACACCTTCCCCCGTCCGTCCTCTTCCTCAGGCTTCTACCTGATCTCTCCGTCGGAATTTGAGCGCTTCTCGCTGTCTGCTCGTTGTGTGGTGGAGCCCCGATCTCTAGTGGAGGTCCCCCCACAGACACCCACGTCCCTGTCACGGGCACAGCCTGACGGGGCCTCTGAGTACAGGTACGCACGACCGGAATGCGCCCGAAATACCGCATCTCTGTAGCTTTCGCGATCAACTTGGTGACATGTTTTACTGACGTGTCGTGTCGTTTCAGGAACTCAACGAGGGACTGCGACGAATCGGGTAAGATCGCGTCACACGCCTCGGTCAGCTGTAAAGAACATTCTGGTTCTGTCTGTAGTTGAAGCCGTACTAAACCATGCATGTGTCTGGGCCTAGCAGAGTACCTTCCCCGGTGTGAAGTGCCCTGTTAGGCCATCAGCCTGTTTGCTTGATCCCTGGCTGCCTGTGTTGTTGGAGGGCACTCCCACAGGTTGTCATCATGCTGTGTGCTTGTGTGTATTAATGTGCTGACTGGCTCGTTGGCGTGCTGTTTGTTTCCAGAGAGCTCTGCTAGACGTGTAATGGAGCATGCTTTGCTGAATGACGAGAGTGAGTACCTCAGGAATCCCGTAGACAAACTTATCCCAGGTTAACCCCTGGGACAGACCCCCCCCCCCCGTCCGCCTTGATGTTGCTAGTCTCAGGCTGTTACCAGCGGAGGCGCCTTAATAAGCCCCTGTCTGCTTTGACTGTGCTGTGGCCTCATTTAAACCAGTCCAGCCGTGTTTAGTGATGAGTCCTGTATGTCTGCCAGCTACGTAACCAACCACAACCATCTCGCTGCATGTTTCATGATGAACAACTCATCACCGCTGTCACTTATCATTGTCCATCTGTGATGGGATTTCTTACAGCTGTGCTTCAGGAGATCCAGAAATCTCTAGAAGGAGGTCAGCCGTGAGTATTCGTATCTGAAGCAGAGTGTTCATGACAATTCATTAGGGTGTGTGTTCTGTTGCTGATGAGTGTTAGATGTTTTTTCTAGGTCATTCCTGGAGAACAACATGAAGAGTGCTCTCACTGGAGGGAAAGCGCTGAGCAATGGAGGTGACTGTGATATTTGTTTTGTCAGTATTGTTAGAGGAATGTGACAGTGGTGAATGAAGACATGGTGTTTGGTTATCACTAGACTTATCAGAGATGTCCCAGGCTTGGTATATGAAAAGTTCCAAAATATGCTTTGTCTCTTTTTCATGGTTTATTTTATTTTGTTCAGTCAAACTTGAACAAAAAATCTTGCAAGTCTAAATTGTTAGGAATATATATTTAGAGAAATGTATCATTTTCCTTTTTTCGCAATTGTATTACTATATTGTAATTTTAATCGATTTAATACCAATTCTCATTTTTGCATAGAGTAAATCTGTTACTCGTGGTAGGAGTGAACCAAACTACATGGTAACACTAATGCAGGGAGATCCACATCTAAACCAGATGTCACATGTTAACGCAGGCTTTTTTGCCAAGCCTTATGGATGAAGATGTTGTTCATTATTAGTTCTCTTGTCTTTTTTCCATGACAGACTGATCCAGTCACACAAGTGCCTGAGACTTCCTGGAGTCTGCCAAGAGACGCCGGAGTCCTGCCTTGCAAACTACGCCAACACTACTAATACTACCACTACTGACCCCTATCACACAGAGACTCGTCCTTGACCTTTAACCCCTGATCCCTGGCATGCGTCCATAAAGACTGACCAACTGGCTGTCCCCCATGGCCCTCTGTTCCCCAAGCCGTGCACTGTGCTTGAGAACAGCCCATATATGCTGAGAGGTGTAGGGTTAGAGGCATGTTGTCATTTAAGTGTCCCAGTGCTATATGGAGGGAGCACCGTCTGTGCCTAGAGACCAACCACTGAACTGTAGTCATCAGTATGTTTACAGCTGCCACCGTTCCATAACACACATTCACACACGAAACATACTTCACCGAACACGATAATCACTGTCCCTCTCCATGAATCTAACCACGTCCTTCCAACATTCAGCCTTTTACCCTTGAATCCAAGTTAGCCTGTGGAACTCTGGTTTGTCCAATCACAATCCTGCCTCTGCACGTCGTCCCTTGCCTTCATGTTCTAGTGAGGCACGGAAGGGGCTGAGTTATAGAGAAGGATGGACATGGTTTTTTCATTCTTTTATTTGTAATTTAATTTTGCCAGTTTTATTATTCTGTGTAGTTATTGGAGACTTCAAAACTAGACGGTTGGAAAAAATGAGTAGGGAAATAAGAATGTTTAACACCGTACCAGTTTGAAGTAGTCTTTGTTTGATAATGCTGACAAAACAGTGAGCCAACAACTTATCTGTGGAAGCAGAACATTTTTTTTAGCCCCATGTAGTCAAACAAAAGCCTGGTAACCAGACATGATTTTGCTTGAAACGTAGTTATTTTTTGGGATATAACCAGCTTCCAGAAAAAATTTTGCCAACCTTTTTACATTTGTAACTTTTTAATAATCAAAATCTGCTTTGTACAACTCGGAAATAGAAAGTTGACAAGCAAAAACAAGTCTGATTTCCAGATGGTTAAAGGCCACTGTGCTGTGAAATGTCCCCACATGCATTTGTGTTGCTGTGTTTGCTCATTGCCTCCCCTACCGTCCGCTCCTTAATGTGTTGTAACAGTTGTAACCTGTTACTGGTACTTGTCCACTACTGTGTATCACATCATGCTGTACTTTCTAGGGGAACAACTTTCTATGGGGCTTGGTTTTACAGTTTTATAACGCCAGCATACTTCTGTTTTTACACAGCAATGAATAATGTAATTTAGGAATGTAATTTTAAAATATTGTAGTCAAATGTTTAATATATATGTCCTATATGGTGATTATCTCTGCCTGTGTTAACAGTTGGGTCTATTTTAATGGGGATTGGCTGCTATAGTCAGATCTTACAAGGAAATATTTTGGTACTGTTTCTTGAAATGCTGGGTATTTTAGCATTTTTGTGGTCGACTAGAATATATTTTTGTAGTGAATGATTGAGAACCCTAATTTTTTTTAATGATACATTTCACACTACATAATGTTCTGCTGAAAAATGAATACATGTTTTTTCACAAGAGTCCCCGTGTCTGTCTTTCTATGCAGGCTTGGCCTTATTCATTGCTTAATTGAACTTGGGATGCTGCTTCAACCCTTCCGCTTAATGAATTCACAACAAGGAACATCTGATGGCTATGGCCTGAGGGTCGATCAGGAGTCTAATGGGTTTGGTGCTGGTCAGTCAAGTGGATAAAATAGGGATTGGTTGTCATACACGCCCAACCAAAGACTTAATCATCCATTATTGAGCAAAGCTTTGTTGGCTAATTGCCTGGGCTACATTCGCTTTGCTGAAACTACCTCACCTAATAGGACAGCCCTCAAACACCAGACAGTTCAAAGCCATACTCTGTATTGGTTGTGAACTGATGACTATATCTCTGTCTTTTAAAACATGGTCCTTAACAGCACTCTAGCCAGAATTGGACATGGTCCTTACCAGAATGCAGTGCTCAAAGCATAATGTATTCATGTAGCTACATTACTGTGCACAATCCAGGGCATGTGCGCATCCAGGGGTAAACATTTGTCAGCCTAATATTTATTTTGATTAGTTCTTATAGTCTTCAACTGTAAAGGTACTTTGCAATGAAAGGAGAACCTGTGCATTCCAGAACACTGATGGAATCTCTCTCCAAGAGGAGACTCTGCCCTCTTTCATTCTCCGTCTCTCCATGTCAACACCTATTGTTAATCTGTCCACACACCTGCTCTCACCTTTCCTCTACCCTGTTCCCCAGCTGCCCATATGAATGGCTGTATATCTGAATGGACTGCCAACATTAAATTATTCAAATACTGTGTGCTTTCTTTGTCTGGGGTTAAGTTGTGTGTGTGTGTGTGTGTGTGTGTGTGTGTGTGTGTGTGTGTCAATGTAGTTGTAAGTTAGTCTGTGTGTGTTATATATAGGTCAATATATGTGTGCATTTTGGTGACACCGGCACTTCAGTACAGCGGGAACACTTTCCTGACCCCCAGCCATGCCTGAGGATCAACTTAGAGGCCAGGTAAGTTATATCCACTCTGACCCACCCTTTCATGGCTCTACCCCTGCATGGTGGACCAGGCGTTCTACACACATACATGAACCTACAGTATTAGGATACCTACAGTATTAGCGCAACTTAGAACGGTGGTGGTGGTTCTTTGGGGTAAAAAAGCTAAATGTTTTAACATCAACAGAATGAAAATGGATAATGGCTTCTACAAGTGATGGCTGTACTAGGTCTGGTCTCCTATGGTTATACACACAGCATGCCATACCAGAAGGAGGATGCTGTTGTTGTGATACCGTAAACTGGGTCTCCAATCTAAGACCTGTGTGTCAAGTGGATATCGGTGTAAAACATCTGAAACCCTGTCCTAATGCTAACAGACTGGGTGACATGGTATACAGCGTGCTTTCCTTGCTTCATTTATTCATGTGAACCTTAGTGCGTTAGCAGCAGATTAGTTATTCCTAATTGAAGGTTACTTTGTAAGTAAAGATTTTTGATGAGTAAAACTTTTTTATTTCAGGTCCATACAGTCATGTGTGATTGGTTACATGCACCTATCCTCTTCATTTTCGCAGTATTTATGTTCCCGCTGCAGGTCATAGTTATATTAAAACAGAAAATGAATAAAAGCTGATAAAGGACTGTCCTTCCACTTCCCGAAATGTCACATGTTAAGGCTAATGAGAGGGCCAGTAGAGAAAAGGGGAAGAAAGACAAAATAAAAAAACTAAAAGATGAAACCCAACCTCAGAAAAAAGAACAAAACGGTTCCAGAGCCCACTACGTCTCTACTCCTGCAGTCACCAGTGGAAAAACAAAGGTAGAACTGTGCAAGGAAGATGATGTGTGTGGCAGGGGCAAAGGTAATGAGGAAGAAAAGAGAAGCAATAAATGTAAAGTGGAGCTAAAAGTGAAAAAAGCAGTGAATGGGAAAAGTCTAAATTGCAATGAAAAGGATAAAGAGAAGGGGCCAAAAAAGGTGAATGGGAGATGTCAGAAGGGAAGATCACTTCACAAGGAGAACAGTGAGACCATGAAATACAGTATAAATCCAACTTGTCAAATGGGAACAAAAACTCCTCAAACCGCAGGAAGGCGGGCAGACACACCTACACCTATAAGAAAGCCAGTAAAAAATACTGTCATAGTGAGTGAAACAGAGGAGAGTAAGGAATCTGAGAGCGAGGGAGAGAGCTCAGAGGAGAGCTCCGAGGAGGAAAGTGACGAAGAGACAGAGGAGCCAGTTAGTAAAGAGACAACGGAGACAGAGGAGAGCAGCGAAGAGGAGGTTGTGGTGTCGGACACGGAGAGAAGCACAGAGGGGCAAGTAGAGAAGCAATCAGAGTTAGAACTTTTGCAAATTGAGGACAGATTGGAGGGCAAACCCTTAGTGCAAACCAGGAAACGATGGGAACCTGAAGAGGAAACATTCAGCACCAGTGAGGGAAATGAGGAAGAATCAGAGCCAGCAACAAGCGATGGAGGTGAATCGGAAAAGGTCATTTCAAGGAAGAGGTTGTCACCAAATAAATCAACCACCACACTACCACTCAGCTTGATAACCAACATCCCTGCTTCTGCAGAGGGTCAGAAATCTAAGATGTTTAAGAAAAAGGGCCAGGCTGAGAAGGCTGACAAATCGAAGACACCAGAAAAAAATCCAAAACTCACCAAGGCAGAGAAAAAGAAAGCAGAAAAAGCACAGAAAGCAGAAAACAAAAAGGCAGAGAAAGCAGCGAAAAAGATAGGAAAAGAGAAACCCAAAGTGGAGGAAAACGCTGTGCCTCTGAAAGCCGGCTCATTTCAAAGATCTGATGCTGCACCAAACAAATACAAAACAAACTCCCAAGACAAGGATGCTTCTTCTTCGTCTCTTGAGACGCAGGACGAAGAGGCTGCCTCAACTTCATCCAAAATTCCTAAAGGCCCTTCACAGATGCTGCTGTTGAAAGCAAAAGGAAAAAAAGACCTTAAAGCCTGTCAGGAACAGGAGAAAGAGGAGCAACCTGATGGAAGAGGAGAACAAGCAAATAAAGGGAGCACAAAAAACATTGGCCTTGTCCTGGGCCGAGTCAAGATGGCCTCTGTTCGATACAGAACCAGTACGATGTTGGCAAAGCCTGGAGACGAGGCAGCAACAGAGTGTGCAGATGACGTTCCAGTCAAAACAACCGACCGTCTCATCGCTAATAAGAAAAGCAGTGCGCCCCTACGCCGTGTCTCCGGCTGGATCAGGGGAAAGATGTCCAAAGGTTTCAACATGAGGAGCCAAGTGAAGGCGATGACCCAGGCCATTGGAGTCTCACGCTGGCTCCCTCGCCAAGCAGTCAAGCCAAGGGAAGGAGCCACTGGATCCAAACGGAGCCTGGTCAGACACAGAATGGTCATCAGTGTGGCTAGTAAAGCCAGCTTGGCCAGAAGGAAGAACCATTCTTCTGGATCCGGAGGCAATGAGAATATTGCTGTCAGTGAGGAGAAAGAAGGTGGGGAGTCAGGTGACGAACCCCACTCCACCTCCCCTCCAGCTGCTATCGTGTTCCCTAGGATGAACAAGCTTGGCTTGGGTGTGGGCAAGGCCAAAGGAATCCTGCCAACCCAACCAGCCCAGCCAACCCAGCCTGCTCAGACATCCTCCACCAGCCCCAGTACTTCAGCGGGAGCCAGTCACGAATCCCCCAAGCCCCCCAAACCAGGAGCCAGGCTTGTTCTCCCAGTCAAACCAGACCTCACCCTCCTCAAGTCCACTAAGAAACCTGTGCCTGGAGCTTCAGCAGGAGCGACAGACCCAAGTAGACCTGGCAATACAAAGGAGAACGCAAGAAAACAGGGACTCACATCGGACACAAACAACGAAGACAGGAAAAGAAAAGAGGCTCTCAAAAGCGATGGCAGTGTCAGTGTCCTCCAGGGAGCCAAGGCGAAACTGGGAAACAGCCAATTCAAACTGACCAAGCTATCCATGCCTGTCGCTAGTGGTGGAACAGGAGAACTTAGCTGTGATGGAGCTATGGACGTACAGGAGACGGGCACAGGGGCTATAAGACCTACAGATGGTCCTGTGTCTGGAGAACCTGCCAGACTAACTGCAGAACCAGCCAGAGTTGGGTCTGGAGTGGGATCATATTATGAAGAAGAGGCTGATCGAGAAGTGGCCCAGCTGATGGGAGAGGGAGGTTTGTACCCTGCTGGCCCACTGGAGGTGCACTGGGCTGGGACAAGCAAGATGACTGGAGATCCCCAGGTATGGATGACATGTGGTAATACCTTTTGTGTTCTTTGACCATAATCATATGTAGTAACACTACAGTTTATGCTATAATATTCTATTAATATCTAGTACTGTGTATATTGCTCTAAACAGTAGCGCACATTGTTATATTTAACTCTGTAGTATACCTCAGTCATGTGTAGTGCTTACAATATACTATAGTATACTAACTACAGTACTAGCTACAGTGAATAATAAATGTATTGTCAAATACATTGTAGTGATTTCCGTGTATTAATTAAGGATTACAACAGTATTTTGAGCACAGTGTTGTGTAATATCTGTGTCATATGAGGCATCAGAGAAAATATTAGAAAATGTGCAGATGTGAGGATGTATTTGCATAAGCCTCATAATATAACATCTACTGTGATATCAACATCACCGTTGTTACTCTTCAACCAACTTCCATTTCTTCGCTTCCTTCCATAGGACTGGCTGAGAGCAGATACTCTGCTGCCACACCAGACCGTGGAGAAACTGACCAAGTGGACGGTGTATGAGGATGGGGACCAGGCCAAGACAGTACCAGCCCACAATGGTAGAGGACCCTGGGAGTCTGAGGACTCTGCTCAGAACATGCTGGAGAGCCGCCTGAACAACACAAAGGTACTGAGAATATCCTGCCGTTATTTGCCTAGTATACTGGAAAGTGCTGGATCTAAACTTCTTTCATGGATTACTTAGCAGTTCACTTAATGGAAAGCTTATTGGTTAGTGTATTTGAGGGAAAAAGCAATATCATTTCAGCTTATGAAGAATCACAGATCCTATTCACCACTGTCAGTGTGTTTGTGTATTGACTAAAGCCTACAACCGAGATGTCAACTGGTTTATTTATTTTCCTTTATGTGCAAGTACACTAGAGTATAACACGGGCCACACAGAGTATTAGCTTTCACAGTGACTCAGACATCAGCGTGAATCCATTCACATTGTTTATCTGTAGTAGAGGGACTCTGAGCAGAGATATGCTGCTGAGGGATGAAGTTAGAGCACAACAAAAAGAGTTACAAACAGTTAACCGTTATACATTGTTCTGGAGGGGGACTTGTGCCTGAAACATAACTGATCTGGGTTGACCTTCCTCAGGTATTGATGCCAGGGACTGACCTAGCTGTGGAGGTGGACGAGGTGGAGGATCTCTCCCAGCTGGAGTGAGAGAGCACACACACACACACACACACACACACACACACCAAACATAAAATTCACACACACAAACACACCCCCACACAAACACTGGTATAATCTGGCATTTGTCTTCAGGGAGGTGTGTGAGAGCTCGGTGCTGCTGAATCTGAAGAAGAGGTTCCACCGTGACTCTATTTATGTATGTAACCCTGCAACAAAAAAATGGGGACATTCATGCAATATTTAAATGTCTTTATTTTTCTCCAAACATGAATCTCACCGCTCACTTGCCGACAAGTCTGTCCTGTTTCTGTGTCTCAGACATACATAGGTAACATGCTGCTGTCAATTAACCCCTTCAAGCCCCTTAGTCTCTACACAGAGGACCTCCGACAACAGTACCAGGGCAAGGAGCAGCACCGCAATCCTCCGTGAGTACCGGCAGAGTAACTCGGGAGTACGCCTCACAACTTCCTGCCGTAACACAAACAATCTCACGTCAGCCGTTCCGAGTGAGCGTAACGCCAACCAGTCCTGTTGCTAATCCATGTCTCTGGGTGTGTCTGTAATGGTGCAGCCATGTCTATGCCATCGCTGATGCAGCCTTCAGCCAATCTCAGAGCTCGCCACAGGAGCAGTGCATCGTCATAAGGTACGACGGAGGCACTGCTTGGTTTCCCCGACGTTCCTCCTCTCTCCTGAGTCCCGTGACCTGGTCTCCAGCTGTGTTGATGTTGCTGGGTCTTTCTGCAGTGGTCAGAGTGGGGCGGGAAAGACCGAGGCCACCAAGCTGATAGTCCACTACCTCAGTTCCATGTACCAGGGCAGGAACGATAACCTCCGACAGCCCACCGAGGTGATGCCCATCCTAGAGAGTTTTGGTAATGCCAAGACAATCCTCAACAACAACTCCAGTCGCTTTGGCAAATACCTTCACATCCACATCCTCCAGTGAGCCCTCCTTTAGTGACTTCTGTTTGACCCTGTGGAGAAACACATTTGCATTGTATAAGCATTAACACAGGAGAAAACGTGTGTTTTCTTTCCTTTTTCATTGACTGAAAGTGGTGTGGTGGTGGGGACATCGCTGTCAAAGTACCTCTTGGAGAAGTCTCGCATTGTCTTCCAGGTAATCTGTTAATCTACCAATCTACTTCGCTATTAATACATTAATCCACTCTGATTTTACTGATGGTTTATCACACTATCCTGACATATTGACATAAGTCAAAAGGCGAGAGGAACTACCATGTGTTCTATGAGCTGTTAGAAGGGATGAATGACTGGGATAAACAGAAGCTCTATCTTCAGGGAGCAGAGACATACTACTACCTCAATCAGGTAAGCTCTGATCAGTAGAATCAGATTTACACCGGGCTGGGGGGAAATGCTACGCATCCCAGGTGTTCTTTGGACCATGGCTGAGGGACAGTGATGTCAGTCAGTCTCCTTCTACCGCTGTCTGTCTGTCAGGGCGGGGCCTGTGAGCTGAAGGGGAAGCTGGACAAACAGGACTTCTTACTGTTGGTTCAGTGCTTTGAGACGATTGGTCTACATGCTGACCAGATCTCTACAGTCTGGGCCATCCTGTCCTCCATACTACAGCTGGGGAATATCTGTTTTAGCTCCTACGAGGTGTGCTTCCTTGCCTATTCAGGACCAAGATTAACCAAATTGTCCAGACATTACAGTTCCAAGTTTTCACTTTTCAGAATGTTTGTGTTGGCTTATGGGTTTGGTTTAAGGTTTGGTGTATGGGGTAAGGTTAGGTTTATGCATGAAAGTTAGGTTATTGAGGTTACGGATTGTGAATGGTAAAAATAAGTTGTGGTGTTTGGACATGTATGTTTATAATGTACATTTGCGTTTGTCTAGAATGAGTCGTTTGAGGTGGCCCGTATCTTTAGTCAGGCTGAAGCCAGAAGAGTAGGTTCACTCTTGCAGGTGTCATCAGAGGCCCTAGAGA
Source organism: Esox niger (assembly GCA_016801105.1). Taxonomy (NCBI): domain Eukaryota; kingdom Metazoa; phylum Chordata; class Actinopteri; order Esociformes; family Esocidae; genus Esox; species Esox niger. Next base: position 14,671 of record JACXGJ010004861.1, read on the forward strand.
CGGTCATCACACACAGAGTGACGGTTAGTACGACTGCTTCTCCATGCCTTTTCGCATCACTCTGCCTCAGCTGATCATACATTACCTGACCTACATATCCTTCCTCAGGAAACCACCTATGACAGGATCTACTGCCCACTATCTGTAGAAAGTGCCATAGAATCCAGGTACTGAAACAGAAATGCCCTGGAGTTTCATTGGCATATTTGAAGAATGTATTACATAGAATTATAGTATAATAATAGTAAACTTTCATCTAACTTTCTCTCTTAGAGATGCCATAGCCAAGGCACTGTACTCTGTGCTGTTTGATTGGCTGTTGGAGCAGATCAATGATTGGCTGAGTCCTACAGAGATGGACAGCACCGTGGGCATAGTGGACATGTATGGCTTTGAGGTGAAGGGCAATGAAGACTACTGCGAACAAACCCACAAGACTCTCGAGGAACAGGGTTGGGCTGCCCTGATCTATTGCATATGATATGCATTTATTCTACATCGATGTACCTGTGTCTTATAGGACCTGGGAGTGAACAGCTTTGAGCAGTTGTGTATTAACTTTGCCAACGAGCAGCTGCAGCACTTTGTCAACAAAGCGGTTGTGACCCAGGAACAGGTCAGTGGACCAGATGTCACAGTTCACAGGTCAAACAATCAACAGAACTTTTACTTGTCTAATCTCGTTATTGGGGTTGACCTTCATAAAGCCTTTTCACACTGCATTGTTCTAAGCCCTGGGCTATCTTAGCCCCAGGCAAAAATTTCCCCTGGGTTAGCTTAGCCTGTGTTCACACAATAGATTGTTAAACTTGGGTTAAGGTTTACTCTAGGCTAAGGATTCATACTTGTATTCCTAAGCCCTGGGCTACCGCAATTCAGTTAACAACTTCATGGCATTGGTTGATAATGATGCACACCCTGTCGTTTTCTGCTTAGACAGATTTGTTAAAACTGCACGAAGGAAAAGAAAAAAGTTAGTCAACCTTAATTCTTTGGACATATTTGCAAAATGTACGTACAAAGCAAATTGTAATAACTACTTCACTAAGATTTAGCAGTATAAAACGACAAAAGTTGGCAGAGTGAAAGGACAATAACATAAATACGCAGCAGTTGGTAACGGCGCGCGTCTAGAGCGTATGTAAATTTAGTGAAAGTGCGAATTTTGTTATTAGACAGTAATGTACTATGATTTGTTATTGACCCCGTTTCAGACTGGATATTTTGTTGTGGTGTTTCTGGGGCTAGCCCTGAAAGGTCGGTGCTAACCCTGCTCCAGAGCAAGGCCAGCTGGCCCTAGGCTAAGAGTGGTGCTAGCCCCCTTCAAAATACAGCTCTGAAAAAAAAAAATCCCCAAAAGTTGGAAAGGAAGGTTTTGAGTGAGGAACAAAAGGGTTAAAATTGAGACCACTGCAAACTGAACGCTCCTGTTCCTCCCTCAAAACTTTATTTTTCAACTTTTCTGGAAAGGAAAGTGAAAGGTGCAGTGGTCAGAGCTGTATGCACATGTGAGCACTTGTTTAACCCTGGGCTTCGGAGTCCCTTAGCCCTAGGCTCAGATGCAGTGTGAACACGCCTATAGACACAATGAAACAATAACTTTGAATGTACCTCGTACCCCAGGAGGAGTACAATGCAGAGCAGATCCAGTGGTACCCCGTCCCACTGCAGGACTTCCACTCCTGCCTGGACCTTATCTCCTCCAGACCTCACGGTATCCTCCGCATACTGGATGACCAGACCAGCCTGCCTCAGGCCACTGACCACACCTTCCTTCAGAAGTGCCACTATCACCATGGGAACAACCCATACTACAACAAGCCCAAGATCCCTCTTCCCGTCTTTACTCTGTATCACTCAGCCGGTGCCGTCACCTACCAGGCATGGAAACGTCACCCTCTGGATCTGACAGGTCAAAGGAAGCTTCGACTCATGTCTTAACGGCTTTCTCCATCTTCTGTTCAGGTTCATAATTTCCTGAATAAGAATCACGATCAGTTCCGTACAGAGGTTGTAGAGCTGTTCGCTCGAAGCCGCCTGAAGGTAAGACAGCCTGCAGCAGAGAGTCCTGGAGCAGTGTGGTCGGTGGGTGACCACGCTGTATCTGTCCTCTCCAGATGGTGTCAGGGCTCTTCCAGAAGGTGCAGGATAGTTATCTGCAACAGAAAGAATTGGGGTGGAGGGGCAAAGGTCACAGGCCGCAGCCTTCCACGGTTGCAGCTCACTTCCAACAGTCACTGAGCGAGCTCACCACCCGACTGGAGAGGTCCGAGTCTTTTTTTTTTAAATGTTGAAAGATTGTTGCCTTTTGTATGCTGTCAGAAAACATGCATCAATGGATGACAGGCTATTTTTCCTTCCTCACAGGTGTAAAACCACGTTTGTTAGATGTTTCAAGCCAAATTATGTCAAGGTGGGTATTCTATATCAAAGATTGTCAGTTGTGCCCTTTCTAGGCCTGTATGACATCATATCCTGTCCATCTTCCCTCAGCTTCCTGGTATCTTTGATGTGGACTACGTGTCAACCCAGTTGAGGCATGCTGGGATACTGGAGACCATCACCATCAGGAAGGAAGGATACCCAATCCGTATTCCCTACACCTACTTTATGGAGAGGTACTGGGTGAATCAGCCTGTCCAACATATTCATTCATACTCTGTTCTGCCATCATCCACACACACACTACTACCAACCATACGTCTTCCCATTGCCAGATATGGAATCCTCCTGGTGGAGCGATCAGACACCATGTCGGATAAGGAGCAGACTGTGGCATTACTGAATTTTGTAGGAGTTGAGGAAGGACAGTACCAGCTAGGACTCACTAAGGTACGAACGAACCCGCCATTTGTAGCTGGTTCATAGAACATGTAGAATGGAAGGTTCATAACAAGTGTTGAAATGAGCCATGTCACGTATCTTTGATTTGTGTCTAAAAAGTCAAAACCCTGCATGCATTCCTGTGTGCGTGTGCGTGCACAGGTGTTCCTGAAGGAGGCGTTGTTCCAGCGTGTGGAGGACAAATGGAGCAGCACTCAGACCTGGGCCGCAGTTACCATCCAGAGGAACATTAGAGGGTTCATCTGTAGACGCAACTTCAGGTTTTTCAAACAGAAAGCCATCGTCATCCAGAGCCACATACGAGGACATCAGGCCAGGTATGAAGGAAGGGAGGGAGGGACACACAGAGGAAGGACAACAGAGAGAACGGGGCCAAGAGTAGAGACTAAATGAATCAAGAAAGGCTATGAGAGAAAGTAGGCTTGAGAAACTTAACACAACACAGATGTACTGACTAACTCCGAGCAAAGGAGTATAGATGGGACGTGCCTGATACTGATGGGCGCCACATCCTGTCCATACCTCCTGCTAGGGGTTGCCCATGTGACTGTAACAGGATGGATGGATAGGACCATTGACCATATGCTGGAACAGACCATACAAGGGTCATTTGTAAGATAAGACTTTCTTATTGGAGGGTATTTGACTGTGTAATGGCTGGTTTTGACCATTGGCCGCCTCCGTTGTATTCTGGTATAAGTATTGTGTTCTTTCTGTATTCATTGGAGAGAGAGAGAGAAATGAAAGAACTATGGACTGTTAACATCGACGTCTCATGCTGAATAAAGATGGTGCCTGACTGGATTTTCTGACTATCTACAGGAAGTACTACAAGCGACTGAGACTGTCTTTCACTCAGTTCTGGGCTACTATGATGATAACCAGGAACACTATTAAGAGACGACAGTGGAGGGTAAGACACACACACACACACACACACACACAAGGAAATAACTAGCCTATCCATAACTGCCTGAGTCAATAGCCAGGTTACTTGGCAACTGTATTCTGTTTACAGCCTTTATAGATATAAACAGTGCTATAAATTCCTGTTCAGTTAAGCAACATCAGTGGGTAAGAAACGTACCTCAGGTGGTCAAACGGAAAGACGGTGCCTCCCTATATTACAATATGTGGTCGTAGTGTCTGATTAGCTAGGAGCTGATTATTCTTCAGGAATGCTTTCCAAAAATCTTGAATAACATCCCAAAGAGATTTTAAGCTCTGCAAAGTTGAAAATTACTTCTTGTTTTGTGTTGTTGATATCAGGGATGCTGACAGGAATCCCAGGGCCTGGGACAAAATGTTACGTTTAGGACCCAGATCACAGGCAAAACATATTTAATAAATAGCAATGATGTTACTGATCATAAAACAGGTCATAAACATTTATTGTTTATTGTTTTAGCTAGGTAGAACTAAATACCAAGATTGACTGACTAATAAATAATTATATTTAAGCCAACCAAATGGGCCCCACCGAGGCCTGGACCCAAACGTTACTGGTTTTCTCCCCCTGTCAGCCTCACTGGTTAAAATAATTTATTTGAAAGGTTTAGTTGAGGCCCTTATTTTATTCTTTAGGTTCTGTGCGTAGAGAATCATCCACATTTTATTTTTTAATATCCATGGTTACTGAGCTAGAGGTTATACCTTTTGAAATTAACTAAATATGCAAGCATATATTACTGTGTAACTCTACTGCTTGATTTCCCCGAAAACGATAAATCCAAGCAGCAACATACCTGACAAACACAATTTACTGTCATCCCTTAATACCACATGTATACTTTATATTCTGGCAGGAGTTGTGAGTTTCTGATCATTGTGAATAAAAGCACTATGGTGTAAATGTATAACCAGGCAGCCTCCTGTTTCCTTTCTGTGTAATGGGATGTGAAGGGTGTGGTCAAGTATGTAAATGTATTTCTCCCACAGTGACCCTGTACCTCTCCTACTGGTCTCCCGCCTGCACTTACAGTATCACAATGTTTCTCTACATACTGAATTTCTCTTTCTTCTTCCACACACACAAACACACACACACACTTCACTAGCCACACACTCCTGTCTCGGACTTCAACCCCTTTTTCTGAAATTAGAGGCTGTGTCAGCTCTCCTTCCGCTTGGCAGTTCTGTCTCTCTCTCTCTGGATTAATACGCATTAGGATTTTTAACAGGTAGGCATTGCTTTAATTCGTCAATAGACATTTTAACCATTTCAAAGTGCTATATTTAACATCAGGGCTGTATTGAGAGTTTAGAGGAGGTATTGAGAGATGGACGGACAGAAAGATACTGGATACTGTCTGGGTTTTGCAATCTGTTCAGTTGGATGGTTAGGGTGGTTATCTATTATTTCCTTCATATTTTGCTGTCATGTTCGTATATATTCTTTCACTTTAGCTCCTTTTTGTTTCCCCTTTCAGAGTTGATTAGTGATTTTTTATCAGGGTTGGGTTTATTGGATTTGGACTATGGCCGATGGTGTCATCCTTCATTCCAGAGAGAAGTCTCACAGTCTGCTGTTCAGGCTGACGTGAACACATGACCTGTTATGAACTACATGTATAATATTCCATCCAAATATCTAAGCGCTGATTATATTCACTTTTTGTCAATTTGACGTAAATCCTTGTCCTTTGTAAATACACAGAGTACAAATGTACTGATATGTTTTTGTTTAATATATGTTGACAGGACAATGCACAATGATGGTCAAACTCTCAGGTTACCTGGCCTACAAGAAATGTTGTACATAGCAACTCCTTACCCATAAAACATAAAACAATTAAAGGATTAAGGAAAAAGCTATTTAAATGATCACTAATATTGAATTAGTCGTCAAAACAGTGGTACCTGACCTGCTTAGTAGCCTGTCAACCCCTTCAACATCTACCCTGTGATACTTATTCAACAATCACTTAGTGAGTGTGTACAGTATGAGTGTGTGCCTTGTGAATGTGTGTTTGTGTACTGTGTAACCCACTCAGACACCTCAATAAATCCTTTACCAACAGATCTATCCGATCACATTGATTCAGTTACAGCACGGTGATATTAGGGCTTCTTTAGCTCGCTGTAAAACCATAAGATAAGTGATTGCATTCTGGACTGTAGTGTCCATGTGGCCTGTATTATGGGCTGGGATATATAACTTCTCTCTGTTCACAGTAGGAGTGTTTACCTGACAAATGTCGGAAGGCAGGTTGGACTTCCACCTGGGTAGGTAATGGACAAAACAGTGAAATATTTACTAACCGGCAAGGAAATACGTGAAATGGATTGGCTTGACGTGTCTGTGTGTGCTGTCTTTCCCGTGGATCGAATGGAGGAGTTGTCACTGTTCGTCGGCGCTCAGCATCATCCGATTGTGAAAAACGAAAGGAAACAGCAAAGATTAGATTATGTATATATGTATCTAAAGACCTAATCTGTTTAACCTGGGTGTGTCTACTCCCAGGAACAAGCAAAGAAGGACAGGAGCAAGCTGAGGTCCACTAACACTAAGACCCAGGGTTCTTCCTCCATTGGCATGGTGAGGACATCCTAAACGAGACTCTGTTTTTCATTGAACAGAGTTTTGTACAGAACCTGTACAAAATATATTCAAAGTTTCGTATTATATTCAGAGATGTCTTTAAAATAAGCCCTTCTGATAATTCTTTTCTAGGATGTGGGAATGTTGGAGATCCCAGCTGAGCTGTCAGCCAGACTACGCAGTGCAGCAGGTTAGTCTGATGGGAGCAGGACTTATATATAGTAGATATTTTGTGGGGGGCTGGTGTTAGCCATAATATGCATGTAGATAGTCAAGTTTCCTCTCATCTACTGATCTGTGGACACAATCTGGGACAATTAAAAGACTGGTTCTCCTGGTCTGGACCTAGGACCGCCATTTTTCTCTGGTGTTTTTCTCTCTGTATTATTGTAGTTCTGTCTGTCCTCCAGGAAGGCAGCATGTCTCTGGAGTAACCGAGGTGGCGCCTCCACAGGTGAAAGCCGAACACCAGCTTTCCCTGCCCATCGATATAGACTCCCACCCCTTCTCACAATACACCCAAACTACTTTGAAGAATAGCTGGGTCCAGCCGCAGGGCTACTCCCTTCAACAACCTTTGACCTCCCTGGAGCCAGAGGATGCACGGACCGCTTTGGAGATCTACAAACTGGTCAGTTCCGGACACAAAAACCAATTCACATTAATACACATGCGTGGGAGGGACCCCCAACAGAGCTGGGTGGTTGGTAAACTGTGCCCTTGATCCACTGTCTCCCCCACTGCTTTTCCATCTCCCTCCACAGATACTGCGCTTTGTGGGGGACGGGGACCTGAGTGGCTGGCAGGAGCAGCTCCTGGGGAACTACATTGTGGAGAAGGGCCTGACCAGAACCCCCCTCAGGGATGAGATCCTGGCCCAGATAGTCCACACCACCTGGGGAAGGGAGACAGAGGAGGGCTCCTTGAGGGGCTGGTTGTTGCTTGCCTGCTGCCTCAGTGCCTTCACCCCCTCCCCAGCCCTTGACAAACCCCTACTGAAGTAAGGAACCCAGCAAGCAAAACCATGTGTGAAGATGTCTTTTTATCTGTATTTGCATACAGACCTGCATGTTCTGCTTTGGGTCTGACATGTCCTGGGGTTTGTTGCTCCGCTTCTCCGTCTCACCTCTGGACAGGTATGTGTCCGACAGGGGTCCAGGTGAGTATCGTTCTCTGTGCCAGCACAAACTCCTCACCTCCCTCCAGTTGCCCTCACCCGCTTTGCGACTCCACCCCCCCTCCCAGCTGGAGTGGACAACCAATCAGAGGAGGGGAAAGATGGTGCTGGACGTACACACTTTCAACGGTGAGGCACGGAGAGGTGTTAGAACATATTATACATATTCATGTTCTTCCTACTGTATATTCTTTTTGTGGCTTTTCATTGTAATAATCACAGTGGCTTGGTTGAGGGTTGATTCCCTTCTCTTTATTTCTTGCAGAGGAGAAGATGACAGCGGAAGTGGAGTCATGGACCACCGGAGAGCAGCTGGCCTCATGGCTGCTCCGTTCTAGAGGGTTGTCTGAGGCTCCTCGGGGCTGGTCTGTGTCTCTGCTCGCTGATGACAGCTGGTCTGATCTGGCTGGATGTGACTTTGTCATGGACCTGTTGGCGGGAGCTGAGATTGGTGATACAATGGGCACTGCCCAGACACACCCTGACTACCTGTTCAGCTGCGAGGACAACGGGTGAGGTTGGGTTGGCCACAAACACACGCGCGCTAACACAAAGGACTTTACCCAGTTAGATATTTTTTTTATAGTTATTTGTATTCATGAGCAGTGAAAGATAAAAAAGAATACATACATTTTAAAAAATCCCCTTTCACCCTTGTTATCCTACCCTTTCCGAAACCTTTTAGGCCATATATCAAAAGAAAATAATTCGTTTAATTAAAACAACCAACAAACATAGTGTACATACCTATACAGTTGTGCTCAAAAGTTTGCATACCCTTGGAGAATTGTTAATATATGTGCCATTTGTGAAGAAAACACGAGTTAGCAGGCAAAACACATCATTTATTTCTCATGGGATTCATATTCAACTGTAGGTCATAACAGAATGGCACAATCAAAAAACGAAATATTGCAACAAAGAAAATGAACTTACCCCTTTTTAAATGTCTGCATATACTTAGATCTTAATACTGTATATTTCCCAATTTAGCATCAATGACAGCATTCAATCTTTTGTAATAGTTGTCTGTGAGGCCCCAAATTCTTGCAGGTGCTCTTGCAGCTGCCCATTCATCTTGGCAAAAAGGCTACAGGTCATGCAAAATTGCAATAACTTTGGGTGTCTTGCATGTATTGCACATTTATGATCTCCTGAGAGTGGCTCGATGATATTAAGGTCAGGAGACTGTGAGGGCCTCTCCAGAACCTTAACCTTTTCCTGCTGTAACCACTGGAGGTTCAACTTGGCCTTGTGCTTATGGGCATTGTTGTGCTGGATAGTCCAAGAGTGTTCCATGTGCAGCTTTCACACAGATGAATGAAAATTGTGTGCCATTATTTTCTGCCCAAATGTAATCTACATTTTTGCTATTTGAAAAGCCACAGGTGTGGGAAATTCACCTCTAATTGTCATTTACACCTGTGTGTGTCAACTGTTGTCTGTAAAACATTCAAAGGTATGTGAACTTTTGGTCAGGGCTAATTGTGTAATTTATGTTATCATTATAATTTAAAATGGAGCCAAACAACTGTGTGATCGTAAATAGCCTAATATGATCACTATTCTTAAACAAAATTATTTTTTTTGCCTGACCAATCATATTTTCAAAATCAATGCCAACATTTCAAAACATTTGCCAGGGTATGCAAACCTATGAGCACAAATGTATGTACTTATACCCATAAGGAACACAATTCCTTCAAGCATAATGGATACTACATGCTGCATTAGTGGACATTAAACACATGTTTCCAGCTCAAATCGTGGCGTCTACCAACCCAGAGTCTCTCGTCTCAGTGGCCAGTGTTTTGTGTCAGTGCAGGGGCTCTAAGCAAACCAGCCCCCTCCTGTTCGCCCCATCCCACCTCCCCTACCACAAACCGTTGGCTAATAAGAAATCGCAGTCTTGGGCACCTACTCTGTGTGGCCAGTAAAGAGTTGGAGAGTCTCTGCCAGAATAAAACAATGATAAGGGAGTCATTAAGCCACCTGGGATCTTCGGCAACTTTTCTCGCTCTCTCCGTTAGGATGATGACAACCGACCTAGATGGCTTCATTCCCCCTGCCCCCACCATGCCAGCCCCTGGTCTCCCCCAGCAAGGAGGGGCCCCCTGGGACACCAGAGACCAACGGCCATCAGTTGGGTCTGGTGGTCGTCAGATAGATGCCTTTGTGGATGACCTTTTCGACCCAGTGCTGGACCAGGGACCTGGAGTCTGTATTTTTTTCTGAGACAATCTTTCATGTTTACAGTTTCTGTCTGATATGTTGAGCTCGGGAACTTTCTGGAGCTATTCGTAGTTGGATTGGGTTTTCCTTTCTCTTTGATATAAAGCAAGACTATCTACTGGGTCAGTGCAGTATGTGTCTGTGTGTGTTTCTGACGTATTACCTGTCTTATAAAAACAAGGACAAGAATGTCCCCAAACTGAGATTACATCAGAAATAGGTGACGAATGAGGACACAGCATTTTCTTTACCATTAGGGCTAGATTACATTTAAGCATGAATGTTAGATTGTCGAGGTTATGTTTAGGGTTAGCTTGAGGTTTGTCTAAGATTAGAATTATGATAAGGTTTAGGGGTTAGGGTTTGGATCTGTAGAAGTAAGATTTTGTAAGGGCAGTTCACTTTGGTGTCTCCAATTTGTGTCTCCAATTAGACAATTTGTTTATGTGTGTGGTGTGTGTTTGTATAGGACCTGGAGCGTATGGCCATGTTGAACAGGAGGATGAGAGGAGGAGGAGGGATGTATGGAGCAGGTACTGTTTCTTTGGCTCTCTCTCTCTTTTTCTGTCATAATTGAGGAATATCTTTTGATGTGACTGTTATTACCTGTGTTCCAGGTGCTCCAATGACAATGACAGGTTATTCTATGGGTGAGTGAGAGGAGCAAGTTAAGGACACAACAATGTGTATCACACACTCATATTAAGTCATTTCTTTTCTCTCTTCTGCGCCGTTCTCCCCCCAATTCCCTGCATTTTGCCTCCCAGGAATGCCAGTCAACCCCGCCATGCAAGGCTATGGGGCCCCGATGATGCCAGGCGTGATGCCGGCTGCCCCCCTACCCATGATGCCCACCATGATGATGCCCCAGGCGGCATCGCCAAGCGTCAACCCACAGCAGATAGCCGCACAGCAGCAGGCGTTCATCAACCAGCAGGCCCTGCTCATGGTATGGAGAACTGGGACTCCCGGCACATCCCATGACTTTCTCCCCAGTGACCATCGGCCTCTCCCTTCCATCCACCATCCAGGCGCAGCAGATGACCATGCAGGCTATGACCATGTCCCAGCAGCAGACCCAGGAGCAGCAGAGACGGCAGCAGAAACAGCAGGCAAACCTCCGCACCGTCACGCCCCCCCGCGCCTCATCACCCCCGCCTCCTGCCAGGGCACGCCCCCGGCCCGCCTCCCCATTGCCACAGCAAACACCCAGCCAGGGGAAACCTCAGCCACAAGTGCAGCCCCAAATACCTGAGGTGAGTGTGGGTGGGCAGGATGCGTGGGTGGAGTTCTGTGTCCGTTGTAAATTAAACAACCCTGACTTGGTAGCCGAGACCTGTTTTTAGTCTGTGTGTGTGTGTGTGTGTGTGTGTGTGTGTGTGTGTGTGTGTGTGTGTGTGTGTGTGTGTGTTTGTTTCTGTCTCTCTTTTCAGCCCGAGAGAGAAGTGGACTTCACCAGTCCAGAGCTGCATGAGTCTTTCAAGGAGAAAAGAGAGTTCTTCCAGAAGATTTGTGAGTAGAGTTGAAAACACCACAACCGGTTCACCTTCAGATAATCCTTAATTTTGACACGACAAGCTGAACTGAGAAACTCTTGTACTGTCTGTCACGCACCTTCCCGTGCTGTCAATCACTCTGTTAGCTTCTCAGCCGAAGCCAGAAGCCAAAACACCGAAGCCTCGCCCTGCTCCCAGCAGGCCGGCCAAAAAGACACCACCTCGCTCCCCCTCACCACCCCCAGCACCAAGGATTGTGCCACCTCCACCATCTCCTCCTGCTAGAGAACTGGCCCCCGCCAACCCCCCTAACACTCCTCCCAGTTCCAGCATACGGGACATCATTAAACAGTACCAGAACCGTCCAGTCAGCGAACCAAAACCCTTTGAACCTGTCAGGTCAGTGGGACTGTGGAACCATGCCATATTCTTTAAGTCATATGTTGTGTCAATAGAGCTGCAGTCATTAGTCTAGTCTCCCTCCCTCCTCTTTAGGGCTCCGTCACGGTCATTTGTGAAGAAGAATGATCCTAAAGAGGAGGCTCTTGCCATCCTCAGAAGTAAAGGACCTGTACAACACAAAAAGGTAAGAGCTGTGTGTTCGTCCATGTATGCCCGGTCTCCTAGCCCTGGTCATGTTTTACCAGTATTAAAACTAACATGCCATTTGGCGCCACCTATAGTAATGCTCTTCTGGGCTCCTCTCCAGAACGAATGGGCTCCTCCTCCGCCAGTCGCGAAGAGGCCACCCTCTCCTCCTTCCACAAGAGGGCCTCGCTCCATCTCCAACAGCATGAGGCAGAAACAACGTTACCTTGCTGACCTGTTTGGCTCACAGGGCCGCTCTAAGAACCCCCCATCTGCTCCCCCTGAGTCCGTAGACCGACCCATCCATGAGAGCATGCCAGACCCTCCTTCCGAAGCTGCACCCACTCTCTGTAAGACCGCAGCATATTGTCGTGTCATACTGAGGTCTCCTACAGTAAGAACTCCGAAGGTCCTGTAACTCATAAGGCTTGTGTTTGTCCTGTATAGTTTTGACCTCTGAAGAGGACAATGTTCGCTCCCAGCTCTACAGGTTCTCCGCCAGTGTTTATTTCTCCTATTCTTCCATGCCTGGCAAATTTATCCTACGGAAAGAGGTGAGTTGGAACAGCAGACGAGGACACTCACCCTATATATCTCTGTACTGAATGTGTTTGCATTAAGGGGGAATCCCTGTCAACCCTGTATGTATATCTTCAGGTATTTTACCCGAGAGAGAGGTTCAACCATCCCTACATCCTCAACCTCCTTTGTGAGCAAGTCAGTACTATTTTTTTCTCTGTGGCCACTTTTCTCTATAAACTAGCATAATACTGTTATAATATTATAAGCACATTTTTGGGGTTTCCCTTCCAGATCATGAGAGACACATATTCTGACTCTTGCGTGAGGATCTCCAGAGAGGAGCGGAGGAAAATGAAGGATCTACTAGGTGAGTCAGTGAGTGAGGTTAATCCTCAATCCCTCCTCCCACCACTGTCTTTTCCCATTTTATCCATCCCTACTCCTCTCTCCAGCCAGTTTCCACGTGGGCACAAGTATCAGCTCTCTTGAGGATGACAACACGAAGAAGAGGATAGTGATGGCTGCCAGGGACAACTGGGAAAACTACTTTACTAGACTGTTCCCTGTCAAAGTGAGTTTGTGTCGAGATTTCCTTCTCCTAGGTTATTGAGTATTGTGAAAATGGGACGATTAACAAAATAGTGAAAACCTTCAGTCGTTACAATAATAACAAACCGTCCCCTTGACACAATACTCCACACAAAGTCTTGTCCTCTTTCTCTGTTTGTCCTAGGGTGGCGTCGGCGAGGACACCCAGTTGTTGGGCGTGTCTCATCGTGGGATTCGTCTCCTCGGGGTGGCCAGAGCATCAGGCATCAACCCCAAACACCTGCGCCTCCTCCGCAGTTACAGGTATACCTCAATTATTAACCAAACCTTTGAGATAAACAAGGTGTTTGCTACACCTATGGATTAACTGATCACATGTCTTGCTTCATGTGCCAGTAATGTCAATGAATGTGCCTGTGTTTTTCTATGTAGCTATGCAGAGCTGTTGTCGTCGGAACTACGATCTGAAGACATGGTGGAGTTCAATTTCAAGGGAGACCAGCTGCAGCTCCAGAGCAACAGGGCTGTTCAGATTGCTGGCATGGTCAGCCTGTTTCACCAAGAACTCATCGAGGTAACCACCCTACTCTTCCTTCATCCTACATTGATTTGTTGTCATTTTAATTTAGATTTGACCTATCAAGTTGATTGAAAACCAATTCTTATTTACAGCAAAGCCAGGGGGGAGGAGCAGTTAGGGTTTACCGTTGCTTAGGAACGGAATGACATATTTTATCGTAACTTTTACCATTTGAGGGTATTAGAACCAGGGATCTTTTGGTCAATCAATCAATCAATCAAATGTATTTTATAAAGCCCTTTGTACATCAGCAGTTGTCCCAAAGCGCTTTCACAAAACACCTGGCGTTAAACCCCAGGGAGCAAACAACAGTAGTGTTGAACTTCAGTGGCTAGGAAAAACTCCCAAAGAAGGCCAAACTGTTGGAAGAAACCTAGAGAGGAACCAGGCTCTAAGGGATGACCAGTCCTTTTCTGACTGTGCCGGGTGGCATATCAGATGCCACAAACACTAGGCCTACCCACTGGTTTCCTGGTACACTAATTCTTACGTGTATAGGACTTATGTTGTGTGATAACACTCTGTTAAACATTCTCAGGGCTCGGATCATGTCATTGCCCTGAAGAGCTTCGTGACGGACGATAGGAGCTTGCTCGACTTCCGAAAGGGTGACATCATCAAACTCCTGTCAATGGAAAGTCTCCAACCCGGTGAGGTCATCACACTGACTCTGTCTTTGTGTGTGTGTGTTTCTGTGTGTGATATTATTAACCCTGCTCTAACCCTTCTTCTCAGGCTGGTGTTTTGGGTCCAACGGGGGACGCTCCGGCCTCTTCCCCGCCGACTTCACCCAGCCGTCTGCCCCTCCAGACTACCACCACGTACGCCTTGACCGCCGCGAACAAAGGAGGAAGAGCGCGAGGAAACCCAAGCCTGTCGCTGCCATTGGATCCCCACGTCCCGGGCACGCCCCAACAATGAATTCAGCCCAGCACAGCCGGGAGGGCTCCGTGGCCGAGTCGGCTCGGTCCGCCCCCGGTTCGTTCCAGGCCAGCGAGATTAGTGTGGCCCAAACGTTTGTGATGATAGACTTTGCCATGAAATATTTCAGAGACTCTGCCACCAGGTAAGCGGGGTAATAAGGTTTACCCACGTTAATATTCCCATGGTTTTCCGTGTCACATCTGTGTTTATTTCTGCCTATACCTTCCCCTTTCCTTGCTCCATCTTTCCCATCTTTTATCTTTGACCCGCGTTCCTCTTTCTCCTCCTCTAGAATCGAGGGCCGAGGTCTTCCTGAGGGAGGTAGAGACTTTACAGACATGGTTCAGTTTACGGACGTTCCCATTCAGGAATCCCTCATAATGTTCTCTGATCCAGAGCTCAATGGCCTGGCTGTCCAGGTTTTCATCAGTGAGTAAACACACAAGTACTGCACACTTCTCATGTGTTCCATTTGTTCATCTGAATGCTCTGCCACTTCTGTGTCTGAAGGTGTGATGCAGTTCATGGGTGACCAGCCTCTTGGGAAAAACAAATCTGAAGGAGACTGTGTCAGCCATGTCTTGATGGTGAGCCATAACATGTACATTGTATCTCTCTCACATTCTCTCTATTGCTCTTTCACGCACGCACGCACGCACGTACACACACACACACAAGTACACACACCTATATCATCGCTCAGTTTGCATATTCTCAACCTGGTCCCAATAAGAAGACAGCTGCTTGAGATTAAGTAATATAGTGTAGTGTAAACATGTAGTAATGTAGTATAGTATAAATGTCTAGTAATATGTCCTAGTCTAAACGTTTAATAGTATAGAACAATATAAACATTTTGATATTTTGTATAATATAAACATTTAGTGATGTAATATAGGATGAACCTGTAGTGATATTGTATAAATATTTAGTAAACTTTTTGTTCAGCTGGGAAAGGAGAAGGAGTTCTTACGAGATGAGATCTATTGCCAGGTCATCAAACAGACAACCAACAATTCACACAGGTGAGAGAAGGGCATTCTGTCTACAAAGCTGTGTGTGTGTGTGTGTGTGTGTGTGTGTGTGTGTGTGTGTGTGCTTGTGTGTGTGTGTGTATGCTTGTGTGTGTGTGTGTGTATTTAATGTGTGTGTGTGTGTTTTACAGGGAGAGCTGTACCCGCGGTTGGCGTCTGTTCAGCCTGATAACAGGGTTCTTTCCCTGCTCTGGCAATCTGAACCCCTATGTCACACAGCATTTACAACACATCAGCCAACACCCCACACACCCCTACCAAGGTAGACACACCCTGCAGCCTTCCATCCTTCCAATGACTTCAACAGAGAATCTGCTGCGGTGTTACCCTGGCACTCCTTGTATTCAGGGCAGTTATGTGTGTATCTATCTTCTACCACAGAGCTATCTAAAGTGTGTAAGGAGAACATGTTCCGCTCTATAGTCCACGGAGGCCGCAGACACGTCCCCTCTCACATAGAGATGGAAGCCATACTTGTAAGATATGGGTTCAGAATGTACCATTTCTATTTCATTAGATTACGAGGGAGAGTCATTTACTGGTCGTTTCTTTTTACTGCAGGCAGGCAGAACTTCTCGTCGACTGCCAATCAAGCTCCCTGGTGGAGTGGATTTCCAGTGTAAGATACGCAGCTTCAGTGTAAGTCTGCTGACCCTGAATGTCTGTCCCCCCCACCCCTTCAAATGACTCACTATGATAAAGATGAGCCTTGTGTCTTTCGCCATTTTCTGACAGCCCCTTACAATAATCCCCTCTGCTTGTGTCCTGTTTTGAAGCCAACCAACCAAGTTCGATTATTGCCATTTACTCTCTGGCTGGGATGGGGACAATGAAGTCCCCCATCTCCGCCCCACGATATGAATGTTGAGGTTATAGTTTTGTTGTGTCATTCATTTGGTGAACTAACAATTCTGTTTGCAGGTGGCACTGGAGGTGATGGAAGACCTGTGTCGAGAGATGGGTATCCAAGATCCATCCGAAGTCAAGGAGTACTCTATCCACGCCAATCGGGACAAAGGTAGGTGAACAAACACAATCAAATCCCCAAATTGTTTCCCAGCAGTGCAGAAAAGTATGTCTGATGTTAATCATCACACCACAACCAAGGACATGTCTAGAGGTTTTGTATTATTTCTCTGATCTAAAGTTCCACACCACCTCCCTCATGTCTCTGTTCCTCTTCTCCGTCAGATCGGATGGTGAGGCCCGTCCACCCTGATGAGTACCTCTTTGACTTTCTATTGGACGATGGGACAATCTTCCTGTCCTTCCATCGCATTATATGGACAAGCCCACTTCACTATGACAATGACATGTACCTTGAGTTCCACTTCCAGCAGGTACCATAACAATGACCCAAGGGTTCTATTACCAGGCTTTTAGGACTTAGTGGTGTCTGCTAATGTACATACAATGTTGAGTATGATAAGTACGTGAATACACAGTATGCATGCCTGTGGTGACCACTCTTCCGTCCCTGTTTGTCCCCTGCAGGTCCTGGGTGACTACTTGAATGGCAATCTGGTTCTGCCAGGCAGTTATGACACTGTCTTCCAACAGATGGCAGAGCTGGCTCTCCTGCAGCACCTGGCACAGGGCCTCAGCCAGGCGCCAACTGTGTGAGTATTAATCCCTACCAATACACCTTTCTGCCCCGAGTACTGGGCCCGGTAACTAAAACAGAATATGTTACGTGTCCCTCTTCTCTGTCCCTGTCAGGCCTGAACTGAAGGAGTACCTCCCCGGACCGGTTGGGGGTAGTACCAACCTGGAGCAGATTCACGCCATCACCCTTCGCGAGCTGAACACCATGCAGTCCCTCAGCCCCCGTGAAGCTAAAGCACGCTTCCTTGGTAAGGCATGTGCGCGCGCACACACACAAACACACACACACACACACAAAGCCTTTGATAATTCTACTGGCAAATGTTAGATTTCTACAATATAGTGCTGTGTCAATGGAATTGTACAGATTGATTGATTTGCTCCCTCTATCCCCAGAGTGTCTGAGCAACCTGCCCCTGTTTGGCTCAAATATCTACCTGGCTCAGAAGGTCAGCAATCGCAGCTGCCCCTCGCCGTGCCTGGTGGCTGTCAACCAAGAAGAAGTGTTATTCTGCCACCCAAAAACACAGGTATATCCAACAATAGGTACTAGATTCTACTTGGAAGCCTAAACAGAAATATTGTATAAATTGTGTCAGGTATGTTACCAGTTACATTAGTTGGGTCTGTCCGTGACTGATAAGTATTGAATTTGCTACCAAGAACAGTTTCTGGACAGTGTTTACCGAATAGTGGTGATGGGTGATTCCCTAGTGGGGCATTGGACGCTGATTCCCTAGATTGGACTTGACTATAGGTGTTTGCAACGGATGTGAGTTTTTCTTTTTGATGTAGTATTATTTTCTTGTGCTATTCAGGAGCGGTCTTTTGTGATCCCATTGGAGGAACTCCAGTCACTGCGCTCTGTCAAATCCAAGAAAGTGCCAGCGGTGGAGATTACCTACGGCAACCAAGGACGCCCGGAGACCATAACCATCCACCTCAAACAGGTGAAGTTCACTAGACTGCAGTCAGGAATGTGCAGCAAGTCTGTGCAGCAGATGTCTCTTCTTGAAAACAGAAGGCTGTGAATTGTTTGTAGGCTTCCGAAATACTTTAATAAAAATCTGCCTGTTGAGTGAACATGAGCTGTTTATACTGTAAGAACAAGTAAACAGCGGAGACAGAGGCTTATAGCATCACAGGTGTTCCTCTTGTAGCCACACCCCAAGTGCCTGGGCTTTTTAAGCATTCAAGACAAAGTTGTTTCTATTAATTTCAGATTCAATATTTGTCAAGTATCCAAGAAGGGTGTCATTTTGGTGATTTATACAGTAAAAAATGTATTGTTATCATCCATGTATGATGATTGAGAATTGTATGAAATGCATCAGTAAACAGTCATTTTCTCAGATTATATTTATACACAAAACCTAATAAAAGTGTGCCATTTCTGCTCTATGACAACGGAGAATCCCAGGTCACACCCTTCTTTTCCTCTTGGTTCCGGCTCCTTCACTAAATAGGCTCTGATTGATAACATCATTGCAATGCTTTTATTGATAACCTTTCATACACGTATGTATGATTTTCACTTTTGCATGTCTGTGTCTATCCATCTCTGTCTGTCTGTGTACTCGGACCTACAGGCCAAGGAGCTATGCCACATAATTGCTGTCATCATGGAGGAGGTGGTGCGACCGCCCATCAATAGTTCTGTGTCCAGCCGCAACCACTAAGCTTGCACACACACACACACACACACACACACACACACACACCAGCAGCTGGATATGAAATTAGATACATAAATGTCATTCATTGACACATTTTTAGATGTGCTCTACCTTTTCTGTGACAATTTACATGATAATTTTTTTAAATGTCCACTATACTACAATATCTGCAGTAATATGGAATTCATAGGGTTTTACTGTGCTTCTTAACTGTTGCCCATTGATTTTGCCTCAGCCTGTACTGATGATGATTACCTCAAATCATTGCCTTAGAATTTGTATCTACAATATATAGTTACAAAAAAAAAAACGTTATAACTTTGAATACCAATGACAGTTTAAATTTTAATATTGCTTTTCTACATGAGTTTCTGTGCAATAAATCTTTACCTAACCAATGTATAATTGTTAGGATGTATTATGTAGTAAATCATTTTGTAAATTGAAAATAAAATTTAATAAAATGTTTTAAAAAAGTATAGAAAATGCTGTCTTTGTTTACTTTCTGTATAAAAATTAGAAACGATGGCCTGGGAGTTGTGTTCCAATGCCACCAGGCAGATTTGTAGCTAATGGGAACATATTTTTGAATATATTCTTTTTCCTGCTTTGTTTTAAATGGTAAGTTTTAGATAATTTAACCTGCTGCTCTATTTGTAGATGTGTGGTGCAAAATTTGGCAGAACAGACAGCTCGGGTTGGGATATTTCCACGCTATTTTTATTTCTGTGCTTGAGACATGCGATCAATAGAAATTTGCATATTTATTTTGTTCAGCTTTTGCACTTTTTATACACCTGTTTCATTAAATGTATGATACCTAGATTTGTTTATTCTCAGCACTAATTGAATCATAGAATTCAATATTGATTATACTTTGCTAGCGCGGTATTCAGAAAATGTTGGTATTAAATTTGCCATAATTATATTTATAATACCGCTATTTAAAAAAAAAAAGATCATAAATAAGTTTTAATATCAGTTATTAGGTAAGTGAGGTATGTTTCCCTCCGGAGAAATAAGAGAGTTCGAGAGACAGTATTAATGCATACATTAATACCAACTATGCAAATATTTGCACCTATAAATTGTCAGTCAATACACATTGAAGAATCTTAAGCTTGAATTGCCATAACGTGAATCTGGTGTCTCTAGCTTTAACGGTAAAATAGGTACTGATAGTGGGTTAATTATTGATTTAAGTATAAAAACGCGTATAATATTGTGAATGTTAGACTTAACAGACTCAACATGTAAACGCTGTAGTTACGATGTATATTGTATATGTACTGTTTTGCCTCTGACCAGGTCAGAAAATTACGAGAGGTGGATCTGTTTAGTCAAGCGTGGGATCACCGAGAGCTGGTTCTGTCTGTGTTTCGTCTGTGTGTGGAACTGAAGCTGTATGTAGATCTCGGTTCCTGAACAGTCTCTGAGGCCACTCCCTCCCTTATTTCTAACATGGCGGTAACTTGTGGACCTTGTACTGGATGTTCAAGAGGCATTTGTGCTTTTAACGGTGTGACATACTTCGTTGCAACATTTACGTGAGCATTACATATATTCCAGTACGCTTGGTGTATTGACAGTGAGCTAAAATGTACTCTGTATATTGTATAGTGTTTAACGCGAGTGCGGTTATCTCAGACTGCTCACTTGATATCGGAAAGACGGACTACTGACAGCACTGTATATTGTGGTATTAACAATGCTAGCTGGCTTAGCTAACTTGTACTAACAGGTCGTGAGCAGCAGTGAATAAATGTGATCCTGGAATATTGAAATTAGTGATCGAAGAATGTTGACCCTAGCTTTAATCAGAACATTGATGTTGCCAAGTTTTCGTGAACGTAAGGCTTGTCCAAGGCAGACCATACTCACTATTGGTTAGCAAGTAGTAACGTGTAAACCAAGCTTCATGCACACTGCAAGTCAACAAAACCAATTTTACTTAAGCACAAATAAAACGTTATTACGTCACATCTGTTACACTAATATCAGTCGGATGGATGACACGGGTCACGAATAGTTCTCTGTTTGACGTTGGAGTTGTTGTTTTGTGTTTGTTGTACTGAACGCTCAGGGAGATCTTTTTACATTGCGTTGCTAAAGGTTACATCCTGCTTCATCGAGTCTTACTTACCAGCTTTCTGATTTACTTTTTAGAGACTCCTTTCCCGTCACCAAAGGCAAACTACTGACTTTAGAGTTGAATACACATTGTTGGGTGCATTTCATAGCGACGGCTCTTACAGACTTAGATTGCTTTTGTCTACTTTGCCTCCCTCAGATAATGACTGACAGAGTACAGTAACCTAGGCTAGACATCGCACGAAAATAAATGTTGTAAATAACATTTACATATATTGTAAATAATATTATATTCTATACATTTAAATGGCCAAATATTTGTAATTGTCTGACTTTATGTATGTTTGATACATTTTAAAATGTATTCAATTAACATATGTCTAAATGTATTCAGAATATATTCGTAAATATAAGTTGACATATACTGTCTCCCTATAGTCTGAGCTCATGCTTATACCAAAACTCACGCTTAAAAGCTTGTGCCTAGTGGTAAAGTGTTTTGTATTATAGCTAGATTTACTTTTGGTGACAGAAACAAGGTGTAAAAAAGCCAAACATGATCATTAGGTTTTTGGATGTTACTATCAGCGATGGAATAAGAATCCAGTGCTACAATTTAGGCATCCTGGAGTTTAGAGTCTAGAATGATATATATATTTTCCAAACATTATAGCTGTTTTCAGCTATAAAGTACCTGTCAAACGTTTGGACACCTATTTATTCAAGGGCTCTCGATCATGGGTATTTCTTTATATATATATAGATTTTTTCCACACTGTATGATAACAGTAAAGACATCAATGAGTAGGTGTGTCCCGACTTTAGAAAGTTACTGTACATATATAGTATCTTGCAACAGTGTGCTTTCTGACAACTTTTTCACATACATAAACATTTAGTCCTCCGCTCTCTCTCGGCTGTCTATCTGTTGGTTATTTATCTCTTTTGTTTGGGTATCTGGCTGGTTCTCATTCTCTGGTGTTTGGGTGTGGTGTTGTGTGATCAAATGGCGTTTGCTGACTCTGTTGTTTTTGTGAAAAAGAGGAGGAAATATGCTTATGTAGTAGTTGTTGCATGGTGACAGTAGCTTTAGGGATTCATATTAACACTGTTTTCAACAGCGCTGCTGTATTCAGCTCTTCAGCGGGCCTCGCTGTAGTCATGTAGCCCAATTACATGTTATCACCGTCTGCTGAACTGCCATATGTCATCCCTATGCCATGCTAATTGGAATTTCCCACTTTTTTCTCGTTCTCATACAGATATTACCAGGCATTAGTGTAATGAGCACAACGTCTTCACCACGATTTCGACTACAGCCTGTGTGTTCTAAAAACTACAGATCCCAGTGGGCCTCTGCTGAGTTGCCGTCCATGTGTGGTCCTCCCCTCAGACTGGCAGAGCAGTCTAGTATAGCAGCGGGAGGGGGCCAGTGGGTGAAGTTGACCTCCAGGCCAAATTGGGGTTCAAGGGGAGATCAACAACAAGAAAGGTCAAGGAGGCACAACAGGGAAACGACATCTTATGAAGTGGGTTTCCAGGGTGTGTTGAGTGGAGGAAGCCTCTGTCTGTACTTGTCAGCTGTGTGTGAGGTTCGGAGCATGGTGAGAGGCTGGTCTGGTTGCCATGGAGCTACAGGATAAGAAGCAGGTAAGTTTTCAGGCTGCAGTTTGCTTACTGTCTATTCTATTTATTTTGGAGTGGCATCTGCCAACGGTCTTGTCAGGGTCCGTAACGCTACTTAGGCCTAAACATGTAGGTGAAGAAGCCTTTCACAGTCACCTTCTCTGTCAAAATGTCCAGGCTTGGGAGCCGGCGCTCTTACTCTACAGTTTTAAACATGACTTGTCTTCACTTCTGTCTTTCTTCAATCCACAGATGTGCTGTGGATTATGTCATTAAATTAACAGTAAAAAAAAATCAGCATACTGTACTTTGTGCTACCTCAGGTACACACAGGTTCTAGAGCAGGAGTAGGCAGCAGGTATGAAATTGTCTGGCAATCTTTATTGTTAATTTTTGAGCCGACCTAATAGATTTCATCACGTGTTAACCCAAAAGATTGTTTAAAAGTACAATGCCTACTGCTATTTTTGTCTTAATTTCTATGCCTCATAAGACCAACTGTATGTCACTTTCCCCAAAACGCTGGGCACCACCTGTGTGTACTCATTCTTTGTCTGCATTTGCAGTAGCCTCTGGTCTCAATTGTTGTGTGGAACCTCTCAATGCAGTGGTTGGAACAAGTTTATGCAACAGTTTATGCAAATGTACATGTTTCAAACAGCGCAGTTTAATTTTCAAATGTATTTATATTATTTTAAGTTTCAATCCCAATGTTACATTTATCAATATATTGTGACTATTGAGAAATGCTCAGTGGTCAATATTCCCCAACATTTACCCCAAAAAAGGAGCAGATATCTCATTGGGTAAACGTACCTATTAAGTCAATGTAGTCTTTAGGAACATAGAATGTTTTATATGATATACCAAAAACAATGAACGCTGACCTAATTTTGATTTATTTCGTTTATATCAGTTTATAATGTGTAGCGATAATATTTATTTATTAATAATAAACGTTTGCCACTGCCACTAGTGCACATGTACTGCTGCAACATTGTTTCTGTCTTTCATAATAATTTTTGCTAAATAACTTATCACTCAAAATAATTTACAATTTATTCCAAAGTATGGACACATGACAGGTAATTTTCAAATTCAACTGCTTTTTTGAGTGTGTTTACTATGTACATAATTGTTGCACTTGTGTATCATAGAACAGTGATCTTTTTGCCTTCTTTTGGGTTCTACTGGTAATACAAGAAATTGTGTGTGGGTGGAGAGGTACAGTCTATTACCATCTGCTGTATTTTTTTTCAATTTCATGTTGAAGTTTTGGTACAGGTCTTTACTTGTCCACATGCTTGTTGTCAGTTTAGCCTAAGGGCAATTCCACGTTACAGATATGTAAAACAAAAAACTATGATTGCTTAACTCTGCGCAAGGCTTAAACTGTCCTTTTGTTACCAAAGTTTGAATTCGGAACTCTTCTTCAAGAACGTTATTTTGGGATAATATCTCTGACTGAATAAGCAGTGATTTTATTTTGGTCGAGAACCAATTACATCCTGGGAGGAGGCAAACAGTTGCATGACAGAGAAACACATAAATGCAGATTTACCTAATGTATTTTCTATTTGTTAAAAATAGCATATCAACTGGTTCAGTGCCAAGTACAGCTGGTATTTTAAAACAGATATGCACACAATTTCTCAGCCATTCACAAATCCAAATTTTCAAAGATACATTTTTGTTTTTTCTATTAATATTTTACAGCCCTACAGTTTACTACTCTGCTTTGTATTTAAAATCATCCCCTGGTGACACGTCTTAAATTAGTGCCTGACCACAGGGCCAGATGAAAGTCAGCTGTACTCTTGTACAGTATTGAGGCTGGGAGTTGAGAATCACTACTTGGGAGTGAAGTTGAGATTCCGAGCTGGATAGGTGACACTGCTGAACTCTCTTAACCTCTGGACCAGAGGCAAGTTCACCGAGGACGCACTTTGTCTCTCCTTCCACCACTGCGGCAAAATGTGTTGTCTTCACCGCATCCTGTCTTTCCACCTATGGACTCATTAAGTAAATGTTCATGTCTTCTGTTCTTTCAACATTCCTTTGCCTCCTCTTAGTAAATCCTACATCATTTTCTCATTCCCACCCTGTCCCTCTCTTGGCCGACATGGCCTTTTCACTCTCCTGTATCAGCAGTATTGTCTAGTCGACCATCACACTGGCAGAGGCACATTCATCCAGAACAGTCCAGCTGGCTGTCTGAATTGGGCTGGGTCTGGAGTAGGGCTGATGTATGACTGGAACTATATACGATATAATCATATGCATCTAGGAAAGCTAGATTATGATACAATAGGTTATGATTGTAAATGTATGTTTCTGTATGCGGTTTGTTCATTGTGTCTATTGTTGTGAGCTTTGTTCTCGTGTTTTGGGGGGCAGCAAACGGGTAGGGGCCTGCTTGTCATCGATATGGACTGGGGAAATTGTCTGGATAAAAATAAATATGAGATTAGCCCAACCCAGGGAAATCCTTGAAACCGCAAGGCAGTTACAACCATACTGACAGCAGTGGTCAAGTCTCATTAAATAATTGAAATAAAATAAATCTCTTGTGTATATTGCTGTCTGCGACTCCAAACCATGTTTTTCTGAGTTTGCTTTAGAGAAGTTGTACAAATAGTTACCAGAATCGTCTAAAGAAATTCCTCACACCCTAAATATCGACGGCAGGTGCTTCAACCAAACAATTAGCCAGTGGTGTGCACACATGCGCAAAAAGAAATGTCATTAAAATAAAAAAAATTACGACAACCGTTTTTTGTTATATTAACGAATATTTTCTTTCTCGTTCTTCGCCTTTTAATTTTTTAGAATACATCTCGATGGGGGGAAAAAAACTCCCACTCAAACTATTTCCAAGTAACATTCAAAGTCAGCGAAACGTGAAGAGAGCCAGGGTTGTGTTCGACGTTAACTAGCCTCTGTAATGTGGTCAAAGCCAATGTGGCGATACCATTCTGTGTCAGTACCACACCAGCCACCTATTAGGATGCTGAAGCAGTGTCATGCAGGCTCCAACGTCACACTGACTGGTCCCTCGGGTGCACTTCCTCTCCAACCCTCAGACACTCCACTCACCCTCCCTGCAGAGCTTTGCCTTTCGCTCCAGCTCTCCTCTAGCCCACATAGGCAATCTGCAACTGAACACAATGCTTCATGCTACAATGAGATCATGGTCCTGGCTCTGGCACTGAAAGCCTGGTTTAGGAAGAGGGGGACAGTAAGTATGTCCTAATTTGGGTGAAAAGTCTGCGGAGCTGACTGGAGGGATGTGAGATGAGGGGAAAGGTGTGTTTGTGTTTGAAAATGAAACGGTGGAGTTAATCCAGGTCAAGGTGGGCGTATTGTTGTTGGTTGTCATCTTAAAACGGGATTTTCGGCATGGTGCGTACGTGTCTGTTGTTTTTTTGCAGGCGGTTATTTATAGCCGCGTGGGATAAGGAGCTTGAGAACGGTGCTGAGCTGTGCGTGGGTGTGTGGAGTGTGTGGAGTGTGGGAAACGATTGGGTTCCCGTTGACGTTAGATACCATGGTTTCCCTGCAGCTCGCTTCATTTCCGTTTTGCTTAGATGATGGATGAAACGTATTACATAATGCTGAATGATGCTCATTAACCCAGTATAAAACAGATCTCTCTGTAAGTATTAGATTTTAGTTCATTAGAATTATACCCCGTTTTATCTGACCCTTATTAACGATCTAACAAAAAAGTATAGCAGTAATCCACCCAAAACCTCAAATGTTTATGATCTACATTTAATAATGCAAATAGTTGACGACTGTATATTTGACATTTTGGAGTGATGATAAGTTTGCCAGCAACTAATTTTTTGAAGAAATCCCACAGTACTATGCTCTCTCTGGACTCTGATACTTTTGTACCCCAACAGGCAGGTATAAAACATTTCTACAGAATAATATAACAATACAGGAGTATTCACAGGAGTATTGCAAACATCATAATCTTTTTTTCATGTTTATGTTCATGCGCTCATGCATGTGACCAAGGCAAAGCTGATAGCAATATACTGTTGTGTAGGCTGTCAGGGGAGCCTAGCTATTGTGTCATGCACACCATTTTCAGGTGTTTCTTTTTCTCAAGGAGTGGCATTTTTATAATGACGATGTGTCTGTGAGATTTGGACTGTCCTTCATGACATGTGGATTCAGAGGAAGTATTTAGCGTTCTATGTCTGTGTGATCCAGGAGGAGGGTGTGGGGACCCTGGGTTTGTCCACTGGTCAGGCCCTGAGGACACTGAGAGACCAGCTCACCACCCTCCTTGACCAGCACCAGACCACAGGCCGTGGGAAGAGACCTACTGCACAGGTAAATATCGCCACACAAACAACCTTTGTTGTTGTATCGGGAGATGTTTAAAACTTGTTCGTTGATGTTTCTTAGGAACAGTGGGTGAAGAGCTTCCTTCACCACGGCAACCGCCACTCCTGTCTCCATTGGCCAGGAGCTGCCCTCACACTGCTAGTGGTGCTGGGACTTCTCTGTTGTTACGGTGACCAGCCGCACGGCAGGTACATTTTGACTTGTGTTTATTGTTTGGAGTTCTTCTGTTACTTCAACCTCAAATGTTTACAGATACTTTGACTGTGAAGCACAGAAGGACACAAAAGTCAGTGAAAACATGCAGATCTCTTTCTGTAGTTCAGGAATAGAGTTGGTGAACGCTGCAGCACTCCTCCTCCTCTTCACGTTGAGCTTCATGCTGATTGGACGACAGCAGAGGCTGAGGAAGACTGAGATGGTGCACCGGCTCAAAAGCATCATCAATCAGCTCAATGGTAGCAGGGAAAAACATTGAGAAATACACAGTAGTTGAGACCGGGACTGGCCACCTTTTTTTTTTGTGATCCTAATTTTGAATTTCTTTCCACCCTCTCCTCCAGACTTCCTGTCGAGCTGGGAGGATTTGGATGAGTCTGTGCGCTGGTCTCCTTCCCTCTACCCAGACCTTTACACCCCCTCCTCCCCCTCCTGGTCGCTCCACTGGACCTACCGCGACTCCAATTTGGTCAATCTACCAGTGGCCCTGCTGGTGGAGGGAGATGTCATAGCCCTGCGTCCAGGACAAGAGGCTTTTGCTTCCCTCAGGGGAATCAAGGTGAAGAGAGCAGGATGAAGAGTGACTGATAGTGAATAAGGGTAATAGAGGATGTGAGGAGGGAGAGGCCATAGTAGTGAAAACAGGACAGATAGCCTGCGCTAAACTAGGACATGAACAGAGGAGGGAGAGGCCATAGTAGTGAAAACAGGACAGATAGCCTGCGCTAAACTAGGACATGAACAGAGGAGGGAGAGGCCATAGTAGTGAAAACAGGACAGATAGCCTGCGGTAAACTAGGACATGAACAGAGGAGGGAGAGGCCATAGTAGTGAAAACAGGACAGATAGCCTGCGGTAAACTAGGACATGAACAGAGGAGGGAGAGGCCATAGTAGTGAAAACAGGACAGATAGCCTGCGGTAAA
>JACXGJ010004862.1:0-42638 GCA_016801105.1 Esox niger
GCAAAGTGAATTTCTATTATTCTTGTGGTAAATGCATATCCATGTCAAAGGCAAAACGTTTAGTAGCCATTTAAATTACTTGCTAGATGCTAGATTTACATTTTAGTAATTTAGCTTGTTGACTTCAGTAAAAGCTTTGTGCATTGATCTAGCTAGGTGGTACACACACACACACACACACACACACACACACACACACTCAAACACACACTTTTCAATTGCTGCTACCAAACTCTACATTATTGAGTTTTTAGTATCTTTATTAGGGTGTAGTTATTTTATTGTCCATTACTTAAAGATTTTTGCTATTTGTTTTTAGCCTCTCTATTGTGCATTGCTGTGAGGTTAGGATTGCGTAAAGGTTTTATTCACATTGACAATTAATTTTCTATTATTACTTCTCCAAATCTGTACATTATTCCAAAATTTGGGCCACCAGTGCATTTTTGAGAACTTTCTGTTCTTGTATTGCTGTCTCGGAACCTGCAAGCAAGCATTTCCACTTTAAATGTAACTATTTGCAATAGTAATCTTTAGTTACATTGCTGTTTTTAGTAATGTGTCCCAATATTTATTTGATTTGAATTAATATATGTAACATATTTTCTTGTAAACCTGTTAAATTGTTTGTATACTTTAAAGAACATTCTGTTGCTGCATCGCTGTGAGGGTACATACAATTATTTTCTTGTTGAACTTGTTTACACTACTTCAACAATTGTACATCTGTTTAATGTCTTTACTGGTGGACATGTTAAAAGTCATCGTCTGGAATCATGGCCAGTCACAATCTGTTCTCCATTGATATGTTAATACCATCAGGGGGTGGGGTTGTAACAATTATGAGGTTTGTCTGTTGTGATATGTCTATGTCCCGTGGTGGTGTTTCCTTAAAAGTAGGGAAGAGTAGAAGAATGTCCCATGCTGGAGCTGTTGCCAGTCAGGATTCTGATAGTTACTTTGCGGTTCTTCTTGAAATTTTGTGACATAAACCGGCTTTGGAGTGTTAAATAACTTAAGTCTGTGGTTCTCTCAACTGGCTTGGAATTGGCAACATTTGTAAATGGTGTCAAGATAACTAGGATTATGAAACGGGTATTTGGCACAGTGCTTGTTAATGTATTTGAACTAGCCCCAACCCTAATTTGCTATATAAATGAAGTTGACATTGACATACATTTGTGCTCATAAGTTTGCATACCCCGACAGAAATGGAGAAATTTACACATTGATTTTGATAATGACCAACCATTCAAAAAATGAATTTTATTTAAGGATAGTGATCAACTATGTGATAATAAATGGCTTCATATATTTGGCTCCTTTTTCAATCATAATGATAACAGAAATCACCCAAATGGCACTGATCAAAAGTTAAAATTCCCTAGAATGTTTGGCCTTGTTACAGACGCACAAGGTGATACACATAGGTGAAAATGCATTTCTCACTCCTGTGACTTTAAATTGCAACGAGTGTCTGTGTATAAATAGTCAATGAGTTTGTTAGCTCTCACATAGATGCACTGAGCAGGCTAGATAATGAGCCATGGGGAGCTGAAAATAACAGTCAAAAGACTGCGCCAATGCCGCAAAAAAGCCTGGAAACAATATGCCCGACACCTTGACACGCCTCACAGCATCTGGCACTGTAATTTGGAGTGAAAAGACCAAAATAGAGCTTTATAATCTCAACCGTAAGCGCTATGTTTAGAGAGGTGTCAACACTGCTAATAGTGAACAGAATACCATCCTCACTGAGAAGCATGGTGGTGGAACACTGATGTTTTGCGGGTGCGTGAGCTCTAAAGACATCTTGTGAAAACTGATGGCAAGATGAATTCAGCATGTTATCAGAAAATACTGGAAGACAACTTGCATTTTTCTGCATGAAAGTTGTGTATGACCCTAAGCACAAGGCCAAGATGACCCTCCAGTGGTTACAGCAGAAAAAGGTGAAGGTATTGGAGTGGCCATCACAGTCTCCTGACCTTTATCATCGAGCCAGTCTGGGGAGATCTCAAACCTGTGGTTCATGAAAGACAATCTAAGACTTGCCTGACCTGAAGGCATTTTGCCAAGACAAATGGGCAGCTTACCACCTGCAATAATTTGGGGCCTCATAGACAACTATTACAAAAGATCGCACACTGTTGCACACACATATTGATGTTAAAAGCGGCAATAGACAGTATTAAGAACAGTTTTTTTTCTTTGTTGACATGTTTTGTTTTATGATTGTACCATTCAGTTTTGACCTACAGTTGAATGTGAATCCCTTAAGAAATAAAATACATGCGTTTTGCCTGCTCACTCATGTTTTATTTACAAATGGTACATATATAACCAATTCTCCAAGTCTAGGCAAACTTTTAAGCACAGCTATAAATGGTGTGAATTAAATAGTTTGTGAAACTCTAAAACCAAAACATTACAAAGTTCCAGAATGGAAATCTCCCTGTCATACTGCAGTTCTGCTAACATCACCCCTTCTGGACTGCTAGTCCCACAGTAACTTACAGGGAAACATGAGCATGTAAATCCTTCAGAAATTTCTTCAAACATTTTAACAGCTTGATGTCACAAGAATAACATTACATCTTATCTGATGTCTTTAATGCAGAATAGATCATTTGGACCACAAGAGATGCAGCACATGCAAGGTGCTTACATTACTAATGTTGCCAGATCTTTCTACCGACACCCAAATTAGTGGGTGTGTAGGTTGACCCTATAAAAAAGCAGAGGGAGTAATGTAGAGGTGCTCTTTTGCAACCCTGCCCTGAAGTCTTCCATAATGCACCTTGAAGAGGGAATTTCGATCCATGTCCCACTGGACAAGTCCTGGTACAATAAGCACTCCAGGTAATGTCTAATTATACTAATTCAAAGTGTTGCGTCATTTCAGTAAGTACCGAATATATAATAAAAACTAACTAAAACCCACTATTCTCATTCAGAGATCATTGTCCTGCTGAAATACTTAGCATTTACTGACTAGTAAAGGGTTGGAACATCCTCAAGTCATATCCTGTAATCATGCGGGCATGACTGAATTTGCTAATGTCATTATGTCACCTGATTCCATTATATTTGGCTAACCTCCATTTTTGGAGCTACACACTCCATTCTCTGGCTAAATAGTTGTCTATGCGACCCAATTATGTATCCATAACGGACAAGGAAACACCGCAACTCGTTCGTGTGATACTTGATTGACAGCGATTTTCTAAAAATGTGTTCTCAAGTGACAAATCACAGTGTACAAAGCATAAAACAGCATTCCAGATAGGACAGCTCTATCACATAGGATAGGTCCTGTCCCATTGCACGATGTACAACTTCACAGCATCCAAATGAAATATCCATTGCATTTGGATGGCATACAAGTTCCAACAGGTTTTCCGGCTTTATGGACTTCTGGAAGACACGGTCTCCGACTGTGGCCCCCAATTCACGTCTCAAGTATGTAAACTTTTATGTCCAGGCCGGGGGTTGTGGTCAAACCAAGAACTAGGGAGGTTCATACGACAGACCAGGTGAGTGGGCCTATTTTCTCCCCTGGGTTGAGTATGCTCAGAGCTCCCATCCCCATTCCTCCACAGGTCTAACCCCCTTCCAGGGGTCCTCGGTTTCCAACCTTCATTGTGACCCTGGGTAGGGGGTTCCAGCAACATCCAGGCCATGGAGGGGTGGTTCAGGAAGTCTGATGAGGTCTGGTCCACCGCACGTTTGCCTGCAGGAGGCAGAACGACCATGCAAATCGGTGGCAGAGCGATATGCCTGAGTTCAGTCCGGGGGACAAGGCATGGTTATCCACGAGGGAACCTCCCGCTCCGTCTGCCCTGTCGTAAGCTGGGTCCATGGTTTGTGGGGCCGTTCAAGGTCCTCCGTAAGGGTAAACGTCAACGCCTCCCTCTTTCCATGTCTCCCTCGGGCCAGTGGTCCCTGGTCCGCTGGGGTTATCCGGTCCTGCAGTGGCGCCACCGGTGGGGATAGCTGGGGATCCGGTACACACTGTCGAGGGTATTCTGGACTCCCAGCAAGGGCGGAGCCAGGTCCTGTACCGGGTGGACTGGGGGGACACGGTGCTGAGGAACAGAGCTGGGTCTGCGTGGTGGACATCTGTGATCCCACCCTGACGGCCAAATACCATGCCCACCTTCCAGATCGTCCGGTTCCACGCCATCGGGGCTGCCTTGCTCATTGGCAGGTGGCGTTGAGGAACCGCGTCGGGGGAGCTCCAATGGATGCTCTGCGTGGCCCTGCATGCTCTCTCCCACTGCGGAACTCCACCTTGCGACTGTACTAACCGCCAGCTGGAGCAGATGGCAGCAGCACACCCTTCACACCCACAACACCTGTTTTGAGTTAGTAATTTCAATGCCTGTTTAGTTCTCATTTTTAACCCGCACCTCACAGGATATTGTGTTTATTTTGTATGTGACCGTGTGGTGTCGTGCCTTCTGAGATAGTCAAAGAGCATGATTCTTGCTCGTATTCTAAACAAATTAGATTTATACACCAATCAGCCATAACATTACCTTTGTGAATGTGGGGGCTTGATTTAAAAAAAAACATTTTATTTACACAACATAAGGGCGACCACCTGCCTAATGTTGTGTGGGTTGTGCTATTGCTACCAAAACAGCCCTGGCCCATTAAGACGTAGACTCCACCAGCCCTCTGAAGATATTCTGTGGTATCTGGAACCAAAGTGTAAGCAGCAGATCCTTTAAGTCCTCTAAGTTGCGAGGTGGGACCTCCGTGTATCGGTCTTGTGTGTCTAACACATCCCACAGATGCTCTATTGGATTGGGATGTGTTCCGCAAACCATTCCTGAACCTTTATTTTTTGTGGCTGGGCACATTATCCTGCTGAATGAGGCCAGTGCCCTCAGGGAACGCCGTTGCCATGAAAGGGTACACATGGTCTGCAACAACGCTTAGGTAGGTCGTACATGCCCAAATACCATCCACATGAATGGCTGGACCCAAGGTTTCGCAGCAGAACATTGCCCAAAGCATCACACTGCCTCTGACGGCTTGCCTCCTTCCCACAGTGCATCTTGGTGACATGTGTTCTCCATGTAAGCGACGCACACGGTCATCCACGTGTTGTAAAAGTAAATGTGATTAATCAGACCAGGCCACCTTCCATTGCTCCATGGTCCAGTTCTGATGCTCACTTGCCCATTGTAGGCACTTTCGGCAGTTGACACGGGTCAGCATGGGCAACCTGACTGGTCTGCGGCTAAGCAGCCCAATACGCAACACACTGCGATGCTCTGTGTTTCTATCAGTATCAGCATTAACTTTTTCAGTAATTGAGCTACAGTAGCTTGCCTGTTGGATCGGACCAGATGGGCCAGCCTTCGCTCCCTATGTGTATTAATGAGCCTTGTTCGCCCATGATCCTGTTGTCAGTTCACACCTTTTTCTTCCTTGGACAACATTTGATAGATAATGACTACTTCAGTCTGGGAGCACCCCACACAAGGGCTGCAGTTTTGGAGATTCTCTGACCCATTCGTCTAGCCTTCACAATTTGGCCCTTGTCAGACACTCAGATCCTTATGCCTCCCCATTATTCCTGCTTCTCTCACACATCAACTTTGTGGACAGAATGTTCACTTGCTGCCTAATATATCCCACCCACAGTCAGGTGCCATGAAACTTGTTTGTGTGCTACTTGATTGACGGCTTCTGATTGGACAACATCATAGTGGTCCAAGCATAAAACCCTTCAGTCCACGGAGGACAGCTCTTTCAAATGGTGAGGTTCCGCCCCATTGCTTTTAGACGATGCGCAACTTCACACCATTCAAATTAAATGTCTATTGCATTAAGATGACACACAAGTTAACTCCCTCCAAATGAGATGATTCATGCATTTGGATGATGCAAATGCAATGTATTTATTTATAGTTTTAATAATGTAATTTGACATGTAATTATTTAATTACGGTTTTCTTATCTGCACAATTCAAATGAAATATTGTGGTGGGATCTTCAGTAAGATTGAGGTGTTTCCATTCCATTACGTCCATGCACACTTGACACTTGACATTCGATGTACAACCTGTATTAACCCAGAGGAATCTGCGTAGTGTTGCCCAGATTGACCAGTTAACAAATTTGGATCTTGATGACATTTTAGGTACAATTTGTAGGCACCATAAACTTGGTCAATTTCATCCTATTCAATATTATGCCATGATACATTTCATTGATATTAAATTCTCAGTAAAAAGTGAAAGGCCTTTTTCCAAAATCACAAAGCGCATCTTGCTTCTTTCGAAATAAATGTACGTTATATATTTGGTTGCAGATGCGTTTCTAGGCAGGCAACCTAGGCGGTCACCTAGTGCATGGGGGGTGCTGATTGAGCACCCCACCCAACCCCAAAAAATGTAATAAAAAATGTAAAAGAAATAATATATATTTATATATGGGGGAAATCAATCCATATGAAGTTATAGTTATTATAAAAATAAATCAAATTATACATTAAATTAAGACTTATTTATTTGTTATGAGTGAGATGGTATTGACGTTTCAAGAGATGGTGAGGCAGGGGTTGGCCAGGTATGGACGGTGGGTAGGTTTTGATAATTGAAAGAAAACATATGCAGTATTAAGCCGTTCAAATGTGTGGTTTCTAGGAGGCTATACAATTAGAGAGGGGGTGCAATACAGGAGGCTTAAGCATGCCTATTGCTCATCCATTCGGCAGTTTGACTTGTCTTCAAACATTGACCACTGACCAATAGTAGCAACCTGTCAATAGATGATAACAATATTTCAGTTTGCTGTTATTTTGGCAACCCTGCACACTGGTTTTGCTTGCATAAATGGATAGGGGATCAGCCATTCATCATAGCAATACTGTAGAAGGATGTGTCATGTTGCTGTATGGAAATAAAGATGTTCAAATAAAAATGTTGGCAAACTGTCACTAATTAAATATGAACTCAAGAATGATATACTATGTTCAGCTAATTGTCAGTCACATGTCTTGCAGCTTGTCAAGAGTTAGCTGATATCCATATAAGCAGCCTTTTAATTATCAGACTAGAACAACAATGGCTTTTAGTAAGATATGTGACACTACTGTCACAACCCAACTCTAAGTTAGGGACCAACAAGGGAGTCACATTGACATTCAAAGATATAAAAATAAACAAAGTATAAAACTTAGTGAAGTATGGAAGTAGGCATATGAAGGGTGTTGCATGATTGAATGTAAGTGTTGAAGAGTGCACATAACCAAAACAAAGAATTATCCACCCAAAGCACAAAACAAATGGGTGAGTATGGAGAGAGGGGTGGTGAAGAGTAATGACCATTCAAGGCTTCACTACACTTCTATATTCATTATAGTTCGATATTATTCTAGCAGCGCTAGCTATATACATTTTTCTAAATAAAAGCCATCATTAAAATATGAGGTAATAGAGTTAAGAATCTAGTCTGTACATTTTATGTTTAATGTCCATTCCAATGATATTCTTGTCTGCTCTTTTTCAATATGATGTTTATTGTGAAAATAAAAATCTGAGTGCTGCCAGCATAATATCCTATAGCTATAACAACGCTAATAAAGCCTTGAATGGCCGAGTGAGGACTAGGCACCAGGTATATTAACTTCTTGTCTAGCTCCAAATTCAGATGCAACCCTCTCAGCTCCACCTGTCCCAAATCTGCAAATAAAAGCACAAACACAGACAAGGAGAGCAAGAGTGTCATTAAGGTGACCAATTGCACCTGAGGATCTCGTTGCAAGAAAGCCTTAACTTCATTTTTATTGATGGTTACAACATCTGTAGAACTGATCTAGTGGGTGAGGGAGGTGGGGTTGCCATGAACTTCAAATCCAAGCTCATTAGCTCTGTAACCCTGTCAATTACTAAAGGTAACAGTTTGAGGTATTTTCAATTAAAGTGGGTGAATCAAAGGAATTCTATATCACTGTTGCTATAGATGCTTTCAGATCTATAAATTTAATGATTCCGAATTTGTCCTTATGGGTGGTCTAATTTGGGACTGGTTTTCAGGGACCTCAGATAACTTTAAAGAATTGTGTGACTGCTTTAAACTTGTGCAACTCATTAACGCACTAACAAGGCCAAATCTTAAAGCACGAAATAAATCTACCTTGCTGATTTAATTATAAGAAATACCTTTCACAAATACACCTCAACTTACATATTTTATAACGGTGTCAGTGACCATTGTGAAATTTTCTGGGTTAGGAATACAAAAATGCCTAAGGAAAAACCCCACTCTATTTTTTAAATATATTTTAAAGGTTTTGAAGAACGGGTTTTCCTGCATGATTTGGCAAAAGCAGTCTTTCTCAGTCCCGCTCCTGGAAACCCCACTGCACTGCATGTTTTAGATCTCTCCCTGCTCTGTCACCTGATTTCAATTATCAGCTTATTATCAAGTCCTTCATGAGTGTTAGAAATCAGCCGTTTGGTATAGTGGTTGTAATAATAATTTGTGTACCCGGTTGTCAAGTGAGAGAGTGTTTATTGCAGTATTAGTCCTGTTCATGAGGTTATGGACCTGGTCATCCCTACACAACCTCACCCTCATCTCACTCAGTCTCTTCTTATATTGAGGGGCGTGTTTACCTAGCCAAGACCGTAACCCCCATGCCAACTGGTCAATGTAAACATTCAGAGCGCAACCTATAGAGAGGTTTTCTGTTAGGCACATTCACTTCTACTGAAACGTACAGTACATTCACATTGTACTTTTTAATGCTCAGATCTCCCAACATTAGGTATGTTAGGGCAGGGAGAGATCTAAAACATACAAGGCAGGGGGGCAACCAGGAGCAGGGTTGAAAAACACTACTACAGTGATCTTAACAGTCTGATTCCAGATGTTGAACTGGCATGGGAATATTTTCACTACATTTTTCTGTCTATCTCTTATAAACATGTTCCCATTAAGACGTTTAAGATCAGTGGTAGGGACAATCCCTGGCTTCTCAGTCTTTCAGAGCTCATTTGTTTAAGAAATCAAGTTAATATTGAAGAAATGCTATGGTGGTGATAAATGAGCTCATTGATGCCGTGTACTGAAAACATCATTGTCTTAACCTGCTTCTCGTCTACACCTGCTCCATTTTATTTATGATTGTGTTCATTTGTCTAATTACATTTGAGCCCCTGATATAAGGGGACTGTGTATGAAAACAGTTGCAATTCCTAAATGTTGCATACAATATTTTTGTTCAACCCCTAAATGAATGCTGAAAGTCTGCCCTTGAATGACATCTCATTTGTTTCATTTCAAATTCCTTGTGGTGGCGTACAGAGACAAAATTATGAACATTTTATTTTTATAAAGTGATGTTAGGTAAACTTCCAGCTTTCCTCTGTAGTTTTCTCTGTCTCAGCTCTGGTAGTTGCCATCTATGCTTTTTCTGACTGCACCTTGGGCGTGGAATAATCTGCAAAAAGATCTCAAATTATACTTATTTGTATCTACTGATGATAAGGGCATCATAAAGAATGTGGTGATAGAGACGTGGTTGTTGTTCTTGACATCAGGTATATGTTGCATTTTTATATGTTCTGTTTTTGTACGACTACTACTTTGGCCAGGTCTTTCTTTTAAAATTAGGTTTTTGTTGAACTTCCTGGTAAAGTAAAGGTAAACATTTTAAAATAAAAAACACTACATTGTGCCAATGAAAACCTAACTGGATGAGAAAACAGCTTTTACTTCTTGGCTTCTGCAGAATTCAGGCAACAAACAACTGCCACAGGTATTTGGATATTTGGTCTTGTGATTTAACTACACTAGACCAAAATGTTTTATTGGCTAGAAATCACTGTATTTAGCCTGTTTAAAAATGTATTCATATATAAATAAACCTTGCTATACATGTCTTCTCAGATTACATTAACATGTTCTAAATCTAAACATGTATTGTATTTATTAAGAGGACTCAAGGATCTATCGCCTATTGCCTCAGTGGTGTAGTGTCCTTGGGTAAGCAGACGCCACCATAATGCCGATGTCCACCAAATGCGTCAACATTTAGTGAATGTTATTTGTGTCCGATGTCCTTAACGTATTTTATTGCACTTGAAGCATGTGTGCTTTTGCGAGGCAATACGGTTGGAAGCGGGGATTATTTTTGAAATGCGACCAAAGTGCTTCTTGCTACCGGAACATCAATGCCAAAAATGCTGCCTGAAACAGGATTGGTCAGTTGACTGTGAGACTATAATTAGTTAAGGAAAATAGGTGCTGGTGATTCAGGTTAGCTAGAGCGAAATAGTTAGCATTGTACAGCAAGCTAACTTATTGTTGTTGTTAGCTATCTACCTAATTTGTTTTTAGCTGGTTAGGTAGTCTACTGTAGCCACTTGAATAATTTTGTTTAGCATATTGTCTATTGTAGCCTGCCCAATGTCTAGTTGGCTATGGTGAAAAATATTAAACACATGCATTAAACTAAACACACTGGAAATCAGCATCACATTGGAAACGGGCCTTTTAAGAACGCTACATTGACGAGTAATGACTTCCGGCGCAACGAGTTGGATGCATTGGTGGGCATCGCCGTAAAGGGCCTGATTACGAGGCGGAGAGTTGTCCGCTGCCATTTTAAGATTGTAATTTGATTTTAGTGACTAT
Organism: Esox niger; assembly: GCA_016801105.1. Lineage (NCBI taxonomy): Eukaryota > Metazoa > Chordata > Actinopteri > Esociformes > Esocidae > Esox > Esox niger. Next base: position 10,660 of record JACXGJ010004862.1, read on the forward strand.
TAGAAGTCCTCTTGTCTACTGCTTACTCCAGATTTAGGAGATTATTTTAACGCTAATACTCTTAGATCCAGAATTGAGGCACAGCCATTGATTTTGAAGAGTTTCTCATTAATCAGCGAGTTGGGACATACTTTTAGCCTTAAGATGTTTTGTGAATACCGCCCCAGATCTCCTAGTTAACTACAATACAAGAATCATAAATATGGCAGCTCAGCTTAAAGGACGTATTATGACCTAAAGGTGCAAACTTTAAGTTTTGAATTGGCTAAATGTATCATTTACACAGCCAAGATTTAATGTTAATTGACCCCATGCAAGATACTTGTTGAGCTTCTTCAAAATTGAATAAATAATGTAATTACCTAAGGTGCTGATTTACATAACACAAAACATTTCAAAAATGCAAAATATCTGGCTCTTGAGACAGAACAATAGTTGTCCTTATTATTTGTGCATATTTTTACCCACATGGTATTTTTTTCCCCAAAAGTAAATGAACCATTTATGCAATTCATCCCAGGCAGTCTTTAATATGCTAATAATTTCTGAAATAATGGAGACTTGACAAATAATGATTAATGAATATAGATAACAACCAACCACACAGTAGTTTGAGATAAATAACAAACACATACTGAGCCAAGATAATAGTTATTCAACATGGGTGATGTAATGTATATCAGCTGTTGACATGAATAGAAATAATTTATAAAAAAGTTAACTTCTTTCCATAATAAACCCAACATTGGCATAGCACAGCTGCACTCGGCCCTGTGGTGGTATGAGGTTGTTCTCTGACCAGGCCTTTTAAAAAATTATGAACAAGATCCATTGGAATATGCACTACGTGAAGTGACCATGTAGTCATTTGCAAAACCACTCATGCTGTTCATGGTATATATCTTTCTTTTGTCATTTCTGCCACTGCGTCAGTTACCAAAAAATTTGTACAACCTATTTCCAAAAAAGTTGTGACACTGCATAAAATACAAACAAAAACAGTGAATGCAATGATGTGCAAATAATTGATCCCTATATTTAATGGAAAATACTACAAAAAGCATATCAAATGTTAACTGAGAAATATTATAGTTTGGGGAAAAATGCATACATTTTTTTATGCCAAGCAACATGTCTACAAAAAGTTGGACTGGGGCATGTTTACCACTGTGTTGCATCACCTCTTAACAATTTTCTGTGTTTGGGAACTGAGGGGAGCAATGGCTGTAGTTTTGTAAGTAATATGTATTCCCGTCTTGCTTGATTATAGGATTACAGCTGCTGTACAGTTGAGGGTCTCCTTTGCCGCATTTTTTGTTTGAATATGTGCCAAATGTTTTCAGTGGGCCACAGGTCTGGACTGCAGGCAGGCAGATTAGCACCCAGAATCTTAGTATGGCGCCATGCTGCTGAGCCCGAAGATCATGACCATCCAATTTTGGTTGTGTACAGAGATCTCTCCGGATTCTCTCTACTCTAGATCTTCAAAACTCTTTGCAATTTAAGTTGAGAAATTGTATTCTTAAAATGTTGCACTATTTCCCCACAGTCTTTCACAGAGTAGTGAACTCCTCCACATCCTCACTTCTTTAGGCTGTAATTTCAATCTCCCCATCTACTCTGGAATTATCTTTTTAATACCCAGTCAAGTTACTGACCTGTTGCCAATAAAACAAAATAGTTGATAGTGATACTCCGCTAGTTTTAGATTTGGGGCATTACACTACATCCAGTCTTTAGTTGCCTCTGTTCCAACTTCTTGAAACATGTCGCTGGCATCCAGGGTTGGGTAGTGCCGGATTTCTGTCCATTTATGATCCATAAGTCAGAAGTCAGTTGAGAGACATCTTTATTCAACATGAGGCTACGATGTTAACTTTCCATAGTTCTCTCCTTTTTTCTCCAATAAAGTGAACCTAATCTTCTATGCCAATACATATGAGGCTGTAAGTGGTTATAGCCAATCATTACACAGTTCATTATTCCAGTCTCCCAATCACATACATGTATTCTATATCCTAACCTTACATGGCCTGGTAGTATTCCCTCTTAAGCTACTGCCTCCACGCGCTTATCGGGTTGTGTGGGGCCCTTCAATAGTGGATACCAACTGCTTGTGATACGGTACCTCATATAACACAAGATAACGAAGTACCAGTCCACTAACAAGAGAATAGAAATAAAATACATGTGTATCATCAGGTAACGACAGGCTTCTTCACAATGTTAAGTTCCAACCTACGGTCCATGGGTCTATTCATAGAGTCTATAACAGTGACATACAGAACTCCTATCAGGAGGTATGGACAGGGTGTGTGAGACCCATCAGCAATGGGGCATCACATTTCCTACCTAGTGCCCTTTGTACAGAGATTGTTTATACTCTCAAATTGTGTCAAGCTTAATTCAGTTACTTTTCATGCCCAATATCTATCAATGGGGTCCACAGTTACCTGTCCACATTTGTAATCAGTAACTTTTTGATTAATCGAACTCAGTAACATAATATGATTACTCTTGACTCTTGACTTTTAGATTACTTTCATAGGCATTGGAAAAAAATAGGCATTGCCCATAACCACCTGAACACCTTGTGGGATCAATCAATATTTTAGTTTACATAGCTGGCCAAAAACTGAAATAGCATTTTAAGTTATGGGTTGTGAAGGCTACATTGACTTTGGAAATTGATTTCTAAACTACTACTTTTACTTCAATATGATTGGTTTGCATCTCTACAATACATGCTAAAGGTCTGTCAGATATTCAGTCAGTCATTCCAAATAATCCTATAATCCTTGATCTTCCAGAATCTAACTTTTTATCTGAACATAAGCATCATTCGAAATTTGGGTTAAGACTGTTCTGTTCTGTTTTATTCTTGTTTTTAAATTGCTTCAAAACATTGTTGAAAAATAAATGGCAATTATCAAAAAAAAGTATTACCATTGTTGTATATAAAAATGTAGATATCTGTAGCTTTTCACACAAACTAAATCTGCAGCAGTCTGATTTGCTTCACAACCAACATTGTCAAATGGTTGCAAACTCCCGGCAAACGAATGCACGTTTGCGATCTTGAACACGAGCATAGAAATAAGAACGTAACCTGTGATTTATGGCCACCAGTGATGGATTTTAAAAACGCAAATGAAAAAAATAAACTGTGATTCTAAACCTGCTTAATAAATTAGATCAGCAGCCAATGAAAACCAATGACAAATATTTTCAAAGATGCAAAGCAAGGGTAATCACATGTCGTACCGGTATGGACTGAGTTGATGCGGCTGCGTAAAATAATCATCCTTTGGCCGAGTGCTTCCCAACACAACTTTCTCCACAAATGTTATGGTAAATGTATGTATTGTTTTATCTTGAAGGCAATGCAATATTACAACTATCTAACAAATATTTGCATCATCTTTTAAACAATTCCTGTAAAAGTTATTCGGTGCATCCCATCCTCTCTGTGTTGTTTGTCAAACCTTAAAACTTTGATAAAATATAACACCAGGTAGGCCTATTGCTTATTTTTCTGAGAATTATGCGTTGAGTCGATAACTAAATTACATTTTATATGACTCGGCTAATTTTATCAAAGATATACTCTGTTTGTCAGGGGTGCAGGTTAGAACCCAAGCGCGGACTGGAAGTGCGAGGGGAAGTAGCAGACAGCGTAGTCGTGGTCAGGCAGGCGATCGGTACACAGGCTGGCTGCAGCGGTACAGGTAGTCACGCAGAGTATTCGTGGTCGGGCAAAGGATCAGGACATAGGCTGGCAGCAGAGGTACCGGTAGGTAGCAGGCAGAGTAGTCGGAGACAGGCAGGTTGGTCTGGTGGGAATCTGTAGTTACAGAGGACACGACAAAAAGCAGACAACACGATCGACTCGGACGAACAGAAAGTAGATTTGCGAGAGTTGTCAGGGTTCCATAGAAATACTGTTGGTAAGGAGGCAAGTGGAATCCGTTGAGTGATCGCTGATTGGGAACAGGTGTGGGAGTGGATGTTGGTGAACAGGGGCGGCGATCTCAGCCCAGGGAGGCGAGGCCCCGCCTCTGCGCAATCACCGAGGTGGGGACGTGGCACTTGCTTTTACCAGCCATCCAACCAAAACCGGAGAAATTTAAACTAGTGCTTTCTCTGTCACTAAACTGGTTATACGCGTCCACTTGTGCGCACGATGATCTCACACACACACACACACACACACACAACTGAGGCGCGTAATTAATATTTTGGTTATAATATTGTTTTGATTACATAATAAACTCAAACATACAACGTGTCATAATAATTTGCGCGCCTGTTATTTTTCAAATCAAGTAATCCAAATCTATGGTGGCCCATGACGGCAAAACACAACATTAGCGATGCAAACAAAAGTTGAAAACACGACAATATTAACACATAACACAAACATTAACAAAAATGAAACATTTATAAAAACACTGCATTTAAGGAAACAATAAACTACCCCAAAAAAACACAACATTAATTGACAATCATGCGTCAAGATTGGATCAGAAAGTGCACAGTCCATTGTTGTTGGCGAACATTTCTCGTCTTGTTTGTCTTCCTCTGACAAACAAGGCGAGAAATGTTGGGTTTGTTGGGCTTCCAACAAAATATACATTTCACTTCATATCGAGGGACTGACTTCGGCCGCTTTTATGTTATTGTTTTCATTATTAGGTAGCTGTCATTAACACTTATCAGTAGTTTTTTGCAACGAGTAAGTTTACATTTCTGCCCCGCGAAGGCGGTGGTAATTAACATTTATTCCCAATCGATAAAGAGGTCCGAAAAACATGTCACAAAGTTGTGCAATACACATTTGATCGCAAATGTCTTCGCTAAGGGGATAGTTGGGAGGACGTAAAAAAGTGTGGTTTCTACCATCTTCGCATGGAATAGTCATTCAAAACAGAGCTGGTGTTTGAGTAAAGCAACCGAAACCCCCTTTCCCTACAGAGGAAGACAAACAAGGCGAGAAGTGTTTGCTAACAACAAAGGACTGTGCACTTTTTGATCCAATCTAAATGCATGATTGCTGTGCAGGCCCTGATCCCTCAGCCCTAGATATGGCCTTAACAATGATGAACAAGGAGCAAGCAAGAGAAATTCAGGAGCTTCAAAGCAGGAAAACCTGACAACACAACACCACTTTTGTGTACAGTGGTTTAATGGGATCTGACGAAGACAGGCTTTTACTCGAGGTACAGTAATTGTTTAGTATCCAGCAAACCCAAAGTCCTCCTGTATCTCCTATTGTGTTTTTCAAAACTAGGACACCAAATCTTAACAAGTGTAAGCCTACTGAATGAATTTGATCTTTAGATATGCACTGCAGTGTTGAAACTGTTTAAAAAAAACTGAATTGCAGTAAAACAAAAATTATATAATAAATATCTGATAGAATCAGGATGTTAAGACTAATACAGGCTGCAGCGTAGCAAAGTCAAGTCTAATGCTTCTTGATATCTATACAAGATGGGCAATCATAGCAGAGTGAAGTTCAAGTAAGCTATTTGGTCTTCCTTAATGCAAATCCTCCCGGCCTGTTTCCTTTTGTAGATTGGCAACCTACACCCTCCTGGTGGCATTCTGGGATTTGATTGAGGTCAGCAGTTACCAAGAGTCACCAGTACAAACACGTCCAAGATAAGTGTTCCTTGACAAAAAGCAGTGACAACTCCATTGAATACAATACTTTATATGGAATGTTTATCGTACTGTTATTTTCTCTTGTGTTAAAATCTATTAATCTTCACTTTATTTGTGTAATGGACCTAACCCAATGCAAGAGGAATATACAGTATAATACTAAAATGTTTTTCTTTCTGTTCAGTCACTCCCACCAATTAATGAGTTTTTCTTGCTGGGTTGTAAAACAGAAGTACTTGTGTCATTTTTGTAACATCCACCAGTCAACAGTGAGCAAGATAATCATGTCTTGGGCCAACTTCCTCCACTTCCTGTTTGGGTGAGTATGGATATGGATCCCCAAGGATAACATCAAAGCCAACCTGCCACCCAAGTTCAATGATTATCCAGACACCTAGGTTTTGATTAACTCGCACTGTACCTTCAAGGGCATGTTGGGATTGTCACCACATGGAGCTGTCACTTTTGTATCCTCTTTGTATGCTGTTTCTGTGAGTGACAAGTAGATTGTTAGGCAGCCAGGAATAATTTCCTTACTTATCCCTGATCATGGCCTTTATGGTGGATGAGGGCAACCTTGTGGATGATCTTGTTCTATGCAAGATCTGTTCCCGCCAGCTTTTCTGCCGAGGCGCATACAGATGCCAGTGCATGAGGTTAGGGCTAAGGGTGCATTACCTGGCTAGGGTGCATGTCAAAAGAATGATTCAGAGAGTAAAGGAGCAAAAGCTGTTTGAAACAATCAATCATCAATCAATCAATCTGTTTGAAACAGTCATCCCTCTGACTGTCTCGGCAGCATCAACCAACAATTTGCCTTGTCATGCTTGCTGGTCAACAATCAAAATGGACCTTTGGTCAGAGCATTTGGGTCACTCTGATTTGGAGCAATTGTTAGGGAGATGTTTTGGTGATCCATGCATTATTTTTTTTAAGACAACCAATTATATTAAGTAATAGCAGCATGCAATGACATGTTTATTGGATATGCCTGATTTTGTGCCCATCACAAAACCTATTGAATTTCACAAATTTCAAAATATGAAATGTATTATTTGTAGATTAAATATATCAATAACCTATAACACTGCAATGCATATCAGTTGTTTGTGTAGATCTTGTATTGGCCTTAATAAGGAAATTTGTTTTTGTAAGCACCAAAATGAAAAAAATGAAAGATTCAACAGCATGTCAAGGAAATACAGAAGATATACATTTATTAATAAATATGAACTGTTATTTCTTGAAACATTAAAAATATTCTTAATACAATACATACTTGCTTTTTCATTACGGGAACGGGAAGTTTCTACAGGTGCTAAAATTTAACAACTTCAAACAAAAACATATTCTTAATAATAATTTGTAACAACTGAACTAGCACCAAAGCAGGGGGATGCATTCAGTTATGAGACAGACTTAGTGGTCAACCTTATAAGTGTTTGAAACATGATCTTTATTCATCCTCTCAACTAGAATGTCCTCCTGAGCACAAATGACAAAGTCACACCAGCTACAACCTGTTAGAAAGAGGCATGTGGTAGGTAGGCATGTGAGCTCTGCAACTTAAGCTCTCCATTCTGTATATTAAGGTAAGGCCAGTCCACATAACTTTGTACATTTGGCCCCTTAGCCTCAAAGACACCAGAGTGGGACCTCACACATTGGTCAAATATGATGCCATCCTGTGATCCTAACCATGGGGCATCTGGGTGGACTACAAAGCCACATGGGAAGAAGTGACCATTTTTTAATGTGCAGCCCCCTTTTCATCTCCATGGTAAGCATAACAGATCCCTTGAACATCTGTTCCGCTAGGTGGTCAGTGGATGTCTCCCCTGGTACATGACAAACCTCTGGGAAACGTTAGGATGTTATTCTTTTCCTAAGCTGACGCCATTCGGTGCTGCTGCTCTGCGCGTTTGTACCAGCCTGGATATTGTGTGACATCTCACAGGTTGTCTCTAAAGCTTTGTTGTGGAGTTGCTCTTGATTTGTGAGGACATGGACACACTGAGAAGACTGAAGCCTGCAGCCATCTAATGGAATTGGTGTAGGAGGAGCATCAGGTATCTTCATAATTTCATGGGATTTTAGCTGTGGAGGTTGATTAAGACTATACATTGCCAGCTTGCACAGGCCCAAAGGCAGATTGTCCATGATTGTCACATGAGGCACAATAAGTGGAGTAAAGTTAGCACGTTTCTGTGACGTGGAGAAGGTCCATATCAGGCATTTTTCTGTGGAAAACTTGTAGAGGGAACTCCATCAAAACATTTAAAGCCTTTTTTGGGCATTATTGATGGCTTAAAGGGGTAAAAACTCAGTGTACATCAAATAACATGGATTATATGACATACAGATTTACAAACTCCAAATATCACATTTCTAAAACATTAATTTGAGGTGCCTCTAACCTTACCTAATTCCATCAGCACACAAGTTAGTTGTTTCCGAACATCCACGCTATCAACCGGACCAGGCTTCACACTAAAGAACAAGGAGTGACAATTTTTTGCAACAAACTTATTACATAGGATAATTAATGTATGTGCATTGTTTTGAGCACTGTTAAGACTCACAAGTGTTCTTGGCTTCTACCAACGTAGTTCTGTCTCTGTGTAGCTGTGACCAAGTGGTGCAGCAAGAGTGTAGAGTAGTGAGAAGTGTGCCGTCTGGTAAAGCTGACCAACCAGGTGGTTGCACATAGCACTTCCTGCAACTCAGGAGCAGTGGCTTCATATTGTCAGCGTTCTGGTGATCGAGGAAGGAGGAAGCGGACTGCGGAGCTGTTAAGTGTATGTTCATTTAATAAAGATGATCTGACATATGCTCTGTATATTCGAGACAATAACACACAAAGACAAAGGGAGCAGAGGGAACATATATACTGAGGGGAATGACTTAATGATGATCAGGTGCGCTAGACGAGACAACAGGTGCAATGAGTTAATGAGCAGGGCAATGGTGTCAGAAGGCCGGTGACGTCGAACGCCGAAGCCCGCCTCCTGCAGGGAGATACTGTGATACTGTGCAGAATATGGAATAAAACTTTAATGCATTGTAGCTTGTTGGCATAATTATATTGCAAGCTTACACAAATACAAATCTTTTTTTTTTTTCACTTTAAGGCCTATTTGAAATAATCCCAACCAAAAATAACGCAATTTAAATTCACCAATGTAAGTTTAATTATAATTAATTATAATCTTAAATTGAGTGACTTGGTTTTTTGACCAAAGGTAAGACCCCAAAAACAGCCCCTTGCACTGCCCCTAGTGGTCTGGAGCACTTCCCTTGTGAGCAAGTTGAAATGCAGCATTGCTGGAAGACCTTAAACATCGGCTTGCTCAAGATATCGAGGTTCAGGAGGAATTGGTAATTACAAAAAAACATGCCATCAAGCATTTGTAAATGAGAGGAAATAGTAACAACTTTCATAGGTACAAGATCTTTACCAACTACATTAGTCTAGCCGTGATAAGTTGTTTACCACTACCTCTCCCATGCACAATTGGTTTTGTACAAGTTGAAGGGACCGAAAGAATGTGTTTGAAATTATTTTGAGAATTCTCAGTAATCAACAGCAGTGTTCTAGGATTCTATTGGAGTCTGAAGTGTCACATTTAGAAGATCTAAGTCATTTCAAACTGAGTGGTTCTTTTTTTATTAGGGGTTTTCTCATAGGGATTCACTAAAGGTTGTCCTTTCAATTATATAGGCTAATATAATTAGAGGTTTTCTTTAGCATGTGTATTGCAAGGTCCTTGTCAATACCCAACCCTATTATAGGGGATCAAAGTTTATTTTTACTGAAAAAATTCTACCTAGCAATGCTTTCAGCTGAAGTTTGTTGAACTTTACATGTTTTATAGGGGCCCCATTAGAGTATTTTTGTAACCTTTATTTGACCAGGTAAATTGACAGAAAATGTAGTACAATACAGAACTTTTTCTTTTACACTAAGGACTTAGGGAAATTAAGCAGTAGTGGGGAAGAATGTGCCTAATTTACCTAACTTGAAACGTGTTTAAGTTTTTACATGTACTTCTCCTAAAAAGGCTGGATACCTCTACGTCCATCCAGATATGAGTTAATCTTGACTAAATAAGTGAAGCCACACCTGTAATATCATAATTGTACATTGATGATATTTGCTCATCACAGAGACATGATTGTCAAATTAATTACTGTAATACATTTTTTATACCTGTCACATTTACCATGTCAGTTTTAATGACTAGCGATAGAAAACCAAGGTTTTCTGAATCCTTATGTGCCGGTGCAGAAACTTTGACAGAATTCAATGTCATGCCATTTATATTATGTCAGTAAAATTCAGCACAACATCCATATTCATTTATATTGGGGTTCTCCTTAACTTGTACTTGGGTCTCCCAAAACCTGAAATTGTCTTAACCCCTAATCTACCACATATTAGTTAATGGCTTGATGGTTAACACTGGTACACATTAGATATTCCACCAGTGTGAAAGAGGTATAATCATGTAAATGGTTAATTCGAAACCAGTTGTCCTTTCTCCATTTCATATTGCACATTCAGGAGATTTAATTATATATATATACTATGTGAATTTGTTTGTAAGTACTTGCATTTACATAATTATAGTTAATGATTTGCAGTCTATGAGGATGAGTACCTTCAGGTTGAGGCCTCAACCCCTGTCTATGGTCATATTTTCACTTGCATACTAAGCCTGTAGTGCTGATCTGTGGGCTATAACCAAATCGAGGTGCACTATTGCTGACTACCAAGTGGTTAGACCTACGTTTTTAAATGGGATAATAGTGTGTATTAGATGGAGCTACTTGTGGGGAAAAAATGAGTGAAGTAATTTTCAATATTATTATTCTCCTCTCTGATTATTGTACTAATTGTATAATAAAAAAAAGAATTGCAATAATTTTAGATGGACGATTTACCTTTAATCGAACCTTCATCAAATCCTTAGATTCTGACAAATGTAGTTAATTCAGCTGAACATTATATCTAAGAATTTTTCCACAGTTAAAGTATTTCAGTATCAAAGCAATGCAAAAAGATATGTCCTCTAACCCATTTTTATAGCTGGCAGAAGGTAAACTTTACCTAAACTCTTTCCAATGTTTGGAATCAGTCAATATATGCATAAAAAAAACGAATTCATTTTGCAGTTAGGATATAACTCAAAAGGTTTTAGTTATTTGTTAAATGTGCCATCTGCAGCATTTTTCATTTAGATTCTCCAATTATAACCCTTACATATCATCAGTTAACTCACTGCCTTGGTTGCAAGTAAAACATTGAAAGTTGGGAAGTTTGTAGGTGTGTGGTTTGTTTAAGGTGTGTGAGGTGAAAGCCAATGACACGCTTTTTTTGTGTTCATGTACACTGAGCGGTCCAGAAATGAAAATACAGCTCTGGAAAAAATTATAAGACCTCCTCCCCACTCCTAATTTTTCTTTAGACAGCATCTGTTGCAGCCATTCCATTCCAGTGTCTGTTAAATTCCTGCACAGGCACACCTAATTATAATTAATGAGGTACTGATTAGGTGATTACCTGAACCAAATCTAATGAGGAAAAGTATAAAAACCACTGCTGTGGTTATCACTATCCTCTTGCAACAGGACAAGCTGGATGGCAAAAACAAGTACAAGCCAAGTACAAGGTTATCCTGAATTTGGGAGAAATTGTACTTCTCTAGCTATTCTATTAGAATCCTTACCATATGTTAAATGTTCAGTATAGAAGCCTCACTTGAATAATGTGATAATCAGGCCAAGCTGTTAGAGGTCCATTGTTTCCACTGTCCCCATTGTCATGTAACTCTGCAACCCCCTTCATGTACCTGCTCCCCACTTTATACCCAAAAGATATTCATCCTGTTGTTGTGTTACCTCCTGTACCTCCTGTGGTGAACCATTTGCACTCTCTGGCAAGATTCAGTGCCTCATTGTGTAAAGCCCTTATTTGGGCCTCTGGAAGTAATATAATGGTTGAGTAATTTTCTTACATTCCATAGGTTAATATTCCAATGATAGATTCCATACAAGCAGGAGGGATGAGGTCATTCTGGAGAGATTCCATGCATGCAGACTATCTCCATGCAGCATGTTACAACTTAATAAATCAATCAGCTATACTTTGCAAATTAAGGTGTCTTTGTGTTATTAATCTATCAATATCTATGTGAAATTGCACAACAAACACCTGTTTACTTCTTCTCTGACAATGTTCCCAACTCTGAGAATAGATTTTTCCAGCAGGACAATGCTCCATGTCACACAGCCAGGTCAATCGAAGTGTGGATGGAGGACCACCAGTTCAAGACTGTGTTATGGCCAGCCCAATCTCCGGACCTGAACCCCATTGAAAACCTTTTGAATTTGATCAATCGGAAGATGGAGGGTCACAAGCTATCAAACAAAGCCAAGCTACTTGAATTATTGTGCCTGGAGTGGCATAAAGTCCATCACCAATGTGACAGACTGGTAGAGAACATGCCAACACACATGAAAGCTGTAATAAAAAATCAAGACTATTCCACCAAATATTGATTTGTGACCTCTTCCTTAGAGGTTTAAACATTTAAACTGATCATTTTGCAGTGGTCTTTGAACTTTTTCTAGAGCGGTATATAGAAGGAAGTGAAACAAGGGTACATTTGGCATTTATTAAATGGCAAGAGCCAAAGTTTGTATGAACATTGATGAGGAAATAGCTACCTTTCTACTTGACAAGTAATATAACATTACCTTATTTTGCTAGTTAGCTAGATAGTCAAGGAAAGCTATGCATAAGTTACTAAATTGATGATGATGATGATGGAGGAACAATTATATGACATAGAAAGTTACTCAATGTTCTAGTTTATTTTATTTTTAGTGCAGATGTTTCAGGAAGGTTTTTAACGCTTTTCCAAAGTCTTTGGTCAGAAAATTTTGTTACTGCTAGCTAGCTTAGTTGTATCAAAGTAGACAAGGTGCATAGTGCACCTTTGGGCAAATTATGATGTGATAATACTGTTCTGTACAAGCTTTGCTAACGGGATCTGACAGATTGAATTTAAGTAGACCAGGTAGACAGAGCAGTAGAATAATACCTCCAAATGACTCTAATCCTCAAGCATTTTCTTATTCGCCCACTAATCACGTTCACTAGATAGAGAAAGGAGGCTAAACTAGAATTTGCCTAGGGTATCCCACAGGGAGTTTATCCAATTGTGTGTATTAGGGTCTGAGAAGAGCTAACAAGCCGGCTGTCTACAGTATTTAGCAAACTTAGAATAAACACCCCATACCCACAGTGCACCTGATAATAAATTGTTTATTGTTCCGTAGATTTTGTGTTAAAATGTCTCCACAGGAAAAATTGTGAGACATGTCAACACTCAAAGACTTTCGGTGGCAGATATATCAGCTATGACATACTACAGCTCCACCTATGCCCCTAAACTGTCATTAAAATGCCTAGAAGGAATATTTGCTGAAATTATGGAGAACATATAATCAAAACCTGATGGGGTTGGTGAGAAGTGAACACTGTGTATGAATGCACTTTATTGACTCAAAAGTCTTCAATCATAAGAAATGTTTTGAGCTCTCCTAGCTGTGAGTAAGCATACTTGCAGGTGATTGGTTTGGAACATAGCATTGCAACCCCACCATTACTGAAATAATGTTGGTGTTTACGCAGTCCAGTGGTGGGCCATTATAAATCACAATCTGGTTGAGGTGAGTATCATTTGAAAACATTATTTTACCATCATTACTGGTTGAGTGGGGGGGACAATTTACATGAGGGCTTTCAAAAGGCCATTCAGAGAAACACTGTTTTTATCACAGAGACGTGAGTGCATTCAGGTCTGGGTTTGGTCAATACATTTCTATGGTGGCTAGGAAAAATTGAATCGTGGTCAGATCCTAGAAAGAAACCTAGAGAGGAGCCAGACACTGAGTTGTGGCCATTCTTCATATTCTTTTTCAATATTTATAAATTAATTTGAGATTTTTTTTAAAAAGCAAAATCATACTAATATTACAGTGCAACTGGGTAGCCTTCATCCACTTACATGCAACCTAATGGATCTGTCAGGCTTTCTGTGCCCGTGAGATCCAACGCCTTCTCTCTCATTTGAAGCACGGACACCTGCTTCCCTTTATTTCCCTCACCTGTGTCCCTGATCACTATTTAAGTCCTTCCTTTCCTAGTGTATATTGTATATAAGTCTTTGTTTCCACACCAGTGTGATGTTGTTTTGGTTTCATGTGTTTCATCTGTCTACAACATGACAGGATCCTTAAAAATGCCTCAGTATAGCCAAGATATGTCAACTTATGAGTTATGTTTACAATGCGCTTCTAGTTGAACATATCGTCAACAGTCTTTGCTTAAAATGACAGTTTCTGTTCATTGAATTTTGATACAATCTATCATCGCAGTCCTTTTTTGTATAAATAGAATCCACCTTTATGATTCACATGAGCTAATATCACAGAACTGATATTAGCTCATTATGTAGTCAGATGGTCACAATGCATAATATTTTTTTCTGTGTTTCTCCTTTTCATAAATCTTCACTTTGGTCTATCTCTTACAGGCATTATCACCTCTGTCTGTCAGATAACCCTCCCTGTGATTATCACCACTATCTGTCCTGATAACCCTCCTTGTGATTTGTGCACACACCGACTGTTGGCAGTAAGGTCCATTTGGAATCTAAACTGAGCTGACTCTCTCTGTAGTTGATACCAGATGAGCACAGTTACACCGATTACCTCCAAATTCACTTTCAAGCAAAGTTTCTTTCATAAATAAGTGATTCCTTAGTAATTATTAGTAATCAAAGTCTGTAGTTGTTTCTTTTGAGAACATTTTGGAAGCTCTGCTGCATTTTTCCAATAAATACTGAATGTATATTTTCATTTGCTTTGTGTGGGTGCTTTATTATTTAACCACTATATGTAACTGCTAAATTTTACCAGTTGCTGCTGTGAGTAATGCTATAGCTTGGGTACCCCATGGAGATTTAGTCCCTGACTAGGCCACAAATTAATATTGTGAATATCTCTAGGGGTTGATAAATTGGAGAAAAGCACTGAACTATATTTTGTTGACAATGCTAATTGTTTTAGGCAATTATACAATGACACAACGACTTGTACAAGTAAAATATAATGCCCTCCAGTTGTACAAAATATAACAGGAAGAGGACTAGAGCCTCTCTGGCATGACGTGTTCATATTTAAATATCATGGCGTGAATAGGACATCAATAACAAAAAGGATTGTCAGCTTCCTTCCATTTGATATCAATAAACAGAATTAATGCAACCAGAAGTCAGGGGAGAGCCATCTTTATTCATCTCGAGACAACAATGTTAACCTTCCATAGTTCTTTCCTTTTACTCTCCAATGAATACAGACTGAACTCAATCTTTATACCAGAATACAAGGGAGACGGCGAATGGTCATAACCAGCCATTACAAAGTCAAATACCCTCCAATAAGAAAGGTTTATCTTACAAATGACCCTTGTATGATATGTTCCAACCTATGGTCAATGGTCCTATCCATAGAGACTTTGACAGTCACATGTGCAACTCCTAGCAGGAGGTATGGACAGGATGTGTTGGCCCCATCAGTAACAGGCAACACATCCTATCTACTGTCCTTTGTTCAGAGTTAGTCAGCACATCTGTGTTGTGTTAAATTTCTCAAGCCTACTTCCTCTCTAGATCATTAACAACAATGTCTGGAATTGAAACAGACAGAAAGAAAAAAAAGGAAAGTTTTCCAACTAAATATAATGGAGCCAGAGGAAGTTGTATATGGACAGATGGAGAGTGTGGTACTGACGAAGAGAACAGACAAAGGAAAGTTAAGTTGGCCGAGAGATGACAACAGTCATAAGGCAGGAAAGGAGATAAAGGATACAAATAAAATGGATGAAGATGCAGAGACACACTATGTCCAAAGAGCCTACAAAAGACCTAGGGTAATACAGCTAAAGCGAGTTTATTCCCCATAAAAGTTTATGTATTTTAAATGTTGAATTGAGTTTGGTTATTTTTGTATTTATATTTAACCTTTATATTAGCAGGTAGTTCGATTGAAAAACAGATTCTCATTTGCAATGGCGACCTGGCCAAGACAAAGCGCAGATGTGCGGGACAACATATAATTACACATAGAGTACACAATATACAAAATGAGGTAGAATTTGAATGAAACACAAATGCAGTACAGAGTCTATATACAGTTAGTGCAAAAATTATAAGACAATACCAAGAGTGCAAATGCGTTAGAAAATCTAGCTGAAGAGATCTTTATACAGTTTGTGCAATCTGGAGCTTATTTTGCGAGGTAAGTTGGTTAGTGTGCAAAGGTGGAGTGACAAAGACAATAAATAGCATAACCTAGGGCATACCTGTGTAAATGGTATAGTGCAAAGAAGCAAAGATATGAGACAAATGTTGCAAATAAGGGTGCAAATTTGCCATAAGAAATTATTTTCTGCAAGCAGTTGAATTGCCGAGGTACTACGTCCAACCAACGTAGAGTGAGTGGTCAGATATAGTGAGGTCCAATAGAACGGCTGGCAGGCTATTTAAGCTAGCCTAGCTCGAGGCTAACAGTGGTTGTTATACGGCGGTAGAGTTACATTGGTAAGAGCTGCTTAAATGCATCTAAAACCGCATTTCTGCCAAAAAAGACCAGGAACTGTGAGTCCCAGGAACTGCTATTCAAGGACCTAAGCGGTACCTTCAGCCCATAGTTGTGTGGAGGAGACTTAAGTTGTGCTGATCATGATTTATTGGTTTGCAAATGTGGTCATTAGGTCAAGGGTGGAAACAAGACGAGCAGTAGTAGCGAATCGGATTCATAATGTCCGTTATTCTGTTTGTAAGCACAATGAACTCCTTAACTACACTGACGACGGTTGCAGACAATTAAAAAATGGCGGTTGAAAACTGTTGCGAGCAAACTCTACAACTACTCGACCAAACAGAAATGTTCAGCTCTGCAAGCCCCACACCAAAAGTTCTGGAACTCTGAATAAATCTGTTGGTGTAGTAAGGAAGATTCAGTGTGCGCTGAGTTGGTGGTGTGCTGTGCTGTTATCCGGATGGAGCAGGCCTGGGGACAATGGAGGCTAGTAGTGGCTATTAGTATGCTAGCTGACTGCCAAGGGATCCAGAAAGTGTACCAGAAATAGCGGGTCAGTTTCACAGTGGATTCTTCTGAAATGAAGAAGATACGAAGCAGGAAAGTATGCAAAGTCAGTACAAAAGTTTCTGGATAATATGTATGGGTAAAAAGTTTATGGACATAGACGAGAACAAATACATAAACAAAATAAACATGGAACACTACAGAAAACCAGCACTGCATACTCATTAATGGAGTTCAAATTCTAAAATGGTAAATTGACTAATGTCTTAACAGGGTATCGATGTAGTGATATCATACATCTGTTTCCTTTCAACAACATTTTAGGGAGTTTTCAAAATCTTCACTTACCAAAGGATATCAGCAAAGTTGAAAAAATAACATATCTGGCTACAGACTGAGAACCATGTCAGATTTTTTTATGTGTGGGATTTTAAATTTCATATACATTGAAAAATCATTTGGCCTTTAGGCCCCAACGATTGTTTCCCATTAAATCAGGGTAGCCATTGCTAAGAGTTAAATTTGTGTAACTTTCAATAAACTCCTGCTTTCCTGACATCCTGGTAGCAGGAATAAGAATTTTGCATACTTAGTCAATACTCCAAATGTTCTGTTGCTGTAGGCAAAGCAGTCTGAAGTCACTAGCTCCCAGCTGTAATTACTGCATGGCAACATGGCCTGTGTTATCATTGTCATTATTCAATCAACTGGATTGACTAAGGAGAAACACAGGGGTTAATGAAAAGCTGTCCTCCCAAGTCTCCAAACCATTGATCGTTATGCTCCCATCCTCTGGTCGGCCTCTCATATTGTCAGTTATAGTCATTCTGTGTACAAGAATAATTTTCCATCAGAATTAGATATAACTTTAACAGTCGTCAAATTATTTAAGGAGAAAACAACACCATTTTTTAATAAATACAATATCCAAATGTCAATAGTGAGAAAAAGAAATACTTGTGTCTGTGTTGCTGTTTAACTAAACCTAATCCTGGCATAAAATTCTTCTAAGTCTGTGAAGAGATTGTCAAGGTTGATATTATCTGGCTCCTTGCCAATAGCACATACATGATATGGAAGTGATAACTTTGACTAGATTTGCTCGCTTTTACTCTCTCTTCCTCTATCAGTGATGTTCAGTGAGGTTTGGGGCAGGTTAAGCACTGCGTTAATACCAAAGCTGATTTATTTACAAATAAATCTTGATCAAGGCCAAGTTCACTTTACATACAACATGTAGCCCAAAGAACCACAACAACAAATTACCCTGTATGTATACTCTACATACATCTCACCAAATACCAGTGTGAAGAGATACACGATAGCTTTCACTGGTACAGCATTTAATTTCTTCAATGGATTTTCAATTTTTCCTATGCTCCATAGATACCACAACATCACACAAACCAATATCTCTAAAAATAGTTTGTGTAATATTACACACAAATGTACATTATAGTATGAGAAATAATGTGATGCCCCTATCAATAATCAAAATGAGTGAACAACGTCAAAAGGGTTTCACAATGGTATCACTAAATCACTGACAAATGTGAAGAGGATAACCTGCATATCTACATTAAGGTCAAACTGAAATGACACCACTTGTAAAATGTATTAGGCTAAATTATCAGTGAAGCATTGCCGTACAAATAGTTGAGAAAATTAATAAGGTGGACTATACTATAAAGCAACATCTGGTACAGTGAGGGGAAAAAGGATAAAGGGGATCAAATACTTATTTCCCTATAAAATGTTTGACATATGTTTTTTGGGATTTATTTGTTATTATTCTGTCTCTCACTGTTCAAACAAACCTACTGACAAATGACTGATAATTTCTTTTTCAGTGGTTACCATTTTGGTCGTTTTTTCAAGTTACCTTGCTGCATTTAGTTCAAGAGGACACGCTGTAATGATGTTCGCCCAAGCATCCACAAAATTGGAAATCCACTCAATGTCATAAATGAAGCTAGAAAAAGCATTAGGCCCAGTGCTTAGCCAGCCCATCAGCATTGACTGGATTCAGTAACTGACACAGGTGTTAACAACAGAGTTTCCACTCTAAGTCAATTGTCACAGCCCTGACTTTTCCCAGACTTTCACTGACTAAAAAGCTGAATTTCCATGACCTTATAATGAACGGGAAACCAACCATTGTGCATAAACCAGCCCACAGTATTTTAAGCCCATCAATTTGCGAGCTTCATTTACTAGTTCACAGATGTGTTCAGTATAAAAATACGTTTTCACTGCTTAAACATACACAGATCAGCCATAACATTATAACCACTAACAGGTGAAGTGAAAAACACTGATTAAAAACACAGAATGTACAGCAAGTGTACATTCTGCCCTCAAAGTTGATGTGTTAGAAGCAGGACAAAAATGGGTATGCGAAAAGATATGAGCTAGACGACTGAGTCAGAGCATTTCCAAAATGGCAGCCCTTGTGGGGTGCTCCCGGTCTGCAGTGGTCAATACCTATCAAAAGTGGCCCAAAGAAGGAAAATCGGTAAACCGGTGACAGGGTGATGGGCGGCCAAGGCATATTCATTCATGTGGGGAACGAAAGCTGGCCCATGTTGTCCAATCCAACAGACGTGCTACTGTAGCTCAAAGAGCTGAAAACGTTAATGCTGGTACTGATAGAATGGTGTCAGAACACACAGTGCATTGCAGTTTGTTGGTTATATGCACATGAGCATCAGAACTTGACCACGAAGCAATGGTAGAATGTTGCCTGGTCTGATGAATCACGTTTTCTTTTACATCACGTGGATGGACGGGTGCGTCTGCGTCACTTACCTAGAGAACACATGGCACTACACTATGAGGCACTATGGGAAGATGACAAGCCAGCGGTGGCAGTGTGATACTTTGGGTAATGTTCTGCTGGGAAAACTTGGGATCTGTGGGATGTGCTGGACAAACAAGTCCGATCCATGGAGGACCCACCTCGCAACTTACAGCACTTAAAGGACCTGCTGCAAATGTCTTGGTGCCATATACCACAGCACACTTTCAGAGGTCTAATGGAGTCCGTGCTTCGATGGGTCTGGTCTGTTTTGCCAGAAAAGTGAGACCTGCACAATATTAGGAATGTGGTCACAATGTTATGGCTAATCTGTGTAATGCACATTTATGATCATCATTAAAATGATGCTGCTGTCGGCTACATGCGGGTAGCATGCTTCTTGTTGTTCGAGTGACTGCAAAGTGCTCCCTCTCAAATATGTATAGATTGATAGTTGATTTACAAACTTTACATTTAACTTTTCTGTCATCTACTTTTAACACCAGTTTTTGATAACACCAGTCATCATTATTTAGCCAAATCTATAGAAATGTAAATTATTCTTGTGTTTGCCTTTGTTAGCAGGTACAGAAGGCCGCATATCTTGACTGACGTTATTGCCAGTTGACGAGCAGGAAGGGGATAAATGAACACTGAAAAATTAAGCAGCCTAACCATAAGAATACACTGAATGCGAAATGTTTAAAATAACCCGATAAACAAGAATACTGCATGGAAAATACATTTTGATGAATGGCAATAAAAATGTAAACATTTTACAAAACTTTCAAAAAAAATATATATTTTTAAATCCCATGGTATTCCAGAAATGTCATGACCAGTGGGAACCATTAACAACCATTAATGGATGGGAAGAAGACACTGGACCCAGTTTCTAGATTTGATGCACTTCAAATTTGAGATTTATTTTAATAATAATGTGGAGGTGATACATTGGGAGATTTGGGCAGGGTAAAAGGGAATGGTACGTGAGAAGTTCATCACTATTGTTGTTTGCTCCCTGGGGTTTAAGGCCGGGTGTTTTGTGAAAGCACTTTGTGACAACTGCTGATGTAAAAAGGGCTTTATAAAATAAATTTGATTGATTGAATTTGAAGTACCCATCAAGCCAATTCAACTTCTTGGAAGTGCTTAAAGAAGCATGATGTGTAATCTCTTCAGATTACCTCAACAACATCAAAACTGTAATGCCACAGTTCTGCAAGGCTGAAATTGTTATAAATGGAGGATTAGGACATTATTATTTCTTCAATAAAAAAAACAATTTTTAACCTTCTCAATTACTATATTTCTTATTTTAATATGTCCTATTCTAACCAATTTCATGTGTTTTCATGGAAAACAAAGACATTTCTAAGCGAGACCAAACTTTTCAATGGTTGTGTGTATATATGTGTTTATGTTTATGTCCTAATGTAATTTGTGCAGTTTCAGTATGTAGGAGAAGGCTATTCCATTTCTTTTGCACAATTACAATATGATCGAATCATGTGAAAATGTGACATGGCAAAACAAAAAAAATATTCCTAGCAGTTCAGTGTAATAATATTGGCTACAGTGTAAAGAAAATAATAAACATAAACTAATTTTAGTTGCACTTTAATAGCAATTCAGTGGTTGGTAGTGGTGCAGTGGCATAAGTATTTATGTTGAACCACTGTCCAGGATTTCTCAGTTCATTCTACACTGGGAACAGGAATACATAAAAAATATGAATAAATTACAAATAAGCAATGTAGCTCCTTCCCAGTTTTGTTTTTTTGCTTTTTGGAAAAAACGTAATGAAACTGAAATGCTTTGTTTGGTGAAACAAAGACACCCGAGAAGCACACTTGTTAAACTCTTATAATGAGGCTGTTTGTTTGGGGAAGAGGCAAGTTTCTAGACTAGCTTGAGCAAACAATATCCAATGCAAGAAACAGTCCAATTGCTCATTTATGTCTTTGTTTTTAATCATCATTTAGGAAAATGCAATATTCTATATTTTTGTTTTAACATTTTTTTTGTCTCACCATTTGCTTGGTATATGACCTTTTACACTACTCGCAGAGTTAATAAGAAAGATTTCTCTCTGAATTAAATGACAGATCAATTTAATATGTGTTATTTTTTATACATTATTTCTTATTGGCCAGACATGATGGCGAAAGCCAAGTCACCTTTGTTACTCTATGTGGACATAACCAAGCAACGCCTGCACAATACATTTGGAGGTAGTATGGAAGCTTTCTACAGTATTTACCACAGCAGGCTGTAGATCGGCATATATTGCAAGCAAACTTATATTGCAAGCGAAGGCTTTTGGAAATTGATTTCATATGCAGCACCACTTCTCTCTGCAACCCATCAGTATGTTATTCCATAGCAGTATGACTTATTGATAAAATGGAAGAGTTAGGCTCTGCTGATTTTGTGTCTTTAAACAAATTTAGAACTGTTTATGAGTAATTTGGCTGTGCCCTGCATGAAAGCAGAAGAGCGCAATCTGTCCTTTGGAGAGTCCAGAACAAATAACACGCCTTAGTACTTTACAGGAGAGCTGATGCATTCACTTCAAAGACAAAAGCTGAAATAGAGAATATTTTAGGTTTTGGGCAACTGATTTATAAATTTTAAAGTATTTTATTTGCCCTTGTTTACATTAGTGGTAGTTTTCATAACATGCATGTACAGACACTCAGCCTGAAATTCAATTGAGCAAGCAAAATATTATTGTATGCAGAGTTGCTAGGAAAATTCCTGTTTGAACATAAGAACAATAATAGAGAGGAGCAATAATCCGACAGGTGCCAATCCTCTAAATGTCCTTTTCTGGCTGTGCCGTTGGGTAAATAAGACTACATTACCTTTTAAGGACACACCTTTTATCAATATTGTTACATACAAATTACTCCATGCAAATGGTGTCTTTAGACAGCAGCAACCGAACATCCAGATCAAATTTCAGTTTTTCACTTTCTACTGTCCTTGTCTCTTTTAGTTAGTGGATCTTTGTAAATTGAATCCAACAGGTTACTAAATTGGACCTAAAATCATGACAAAGTCTATCCCTGTTTACATCAAATGTCTAAGGGACTCCATGTCACGGTCTGGCGAGGGAACCCAAGCGCGGATTAGCAGGGTAGCGGTGGAGAGCTCAGCGACGAGCAGGATAGGGAGACTGGGAGTAGCGGCGGAGACACTGATCGGTGACCGACAGGGTAGTTCGGTACACGGGCGGACGGCAGAAGCACAGGTCAGTAACAGGCAAAGTTGTCAGGGACGGGCGGAAGGTCGAAACACAGGCTGGCAGCAGAAGTACAGGCGGGGAACAGGCAGAGTAGTTGGGGACAAATAACGAGTCGGTACACGGGTGATCAAAACAGACAGAAGACTCAAAGGTTGCTGGGAAGCGCATGCGATGTATGACCATAATCCGGCAGAGACGGAATGACAGAGGGCTGAGGAAATACTGTAGGTAATGAGGCTATTGGGGACAGGTGCGTAATCATGGATTGGGAACAGGTGCGTAAGGGAGAGAGGTGAGTGGTGCAGCTAGGAGCGCGAGGACCTGCCTCCGCGAGAACGCGGAGGCGCGTTCGTGACACTCCAATGATAGATTCGTTATATATGTGAATACAAAACCATTAGCATATGTTTTTAATGCTCTAAACACAGTGGTTAGTGTTCAAGCTACTGATTTTGTCTAGAGATCTGTGCATGTAATGGAGCAGGTTTCTGCAATTAAGACGACAGGGGTCAAGAGACAGGTCTTCAAACACAGGCCATAACACAGACAAAAAAACATGTAATTACCCAGACACTTGACTCTTAACCTCGGCTTGGAGGTGAGACAGATGACAGTGAGGAAATTAGCCCTCTAAGAACAACTGCGGACAAACTTTGACAAAGGTCCATGTATCTTATTTGAGAGCATGTGAGCTCCCTCTACTAGATTCCTGTAAGGGATTTCCTGAGGAATAAATACATTCACTGGGATTCTACTGTTTAATGTTTAAAAAGCTACTGTTTGTCATGAGACAGTTATGGAGTGATGTACAAATAATGCAAATTACATTTTGACCTCCACTCGGAACAGCCTATTGTGAATTCCACATTTCCCATCTCCCTTATTAAATGCCATAGTATGCTTAATATGCCCAGAGATTACTTAATTAAACATTGCATTTAGGGCACTCATGGCCTCTTTGAAAGTTTAATGACATCAGTGTGTACAACTCTTGTAGGTCTCAAACATTGATTTGTGGAGGAGTGGCCAGTAAATACAGAACAGAACACACATCTAGCTGAATTTCTACTGACACCAGTAACAGCTGTCACAATCAACCACTAAATGATACAACTGGGTACCAGGGCTCTATGAGTCTGTAACTGGTTAAAGATCCTTCTAGTAACATTGACTGTTCACTACTACAGGACAACACAGTGCATTACCTATAGTATATAGAGTAAATACCAAAAAGAGTTGGACAGTGACAGATTATTTAAAACGTTTGGCACTGAATTCAAGCACTTTGTATTTTTGGAAAAAACACAATGACTAGAGAAGTAAGTTGCAGACTGACAGTTTTAATTAGAGGTTTTATCATTCCATAACACCATTGAAAAAGTACAACATATGTTTGATAGTCCCTCTAATGTAGGGTGCCAGTTCTAGCTGGTCTAGATTTCAGTGATTCCCCATTTTATAAACACATTTGAATTTAGAGGAAAAAAAGTTGTTTGAAAATGTTAATCTTAAAACAGTTATCAAGTGTAATAGTTACCAGGATTACCGGGATTCCTCCAATTAAAGTATACATTATTTTAGCCTGCTTTCAAGTAATGTAATTTTTTATTTAAGATAAAGAACGGAACAAATAATCTTAAAGTAAATAACATTTAATATTTGGTGGCATAACCCTTGCTTGCGATAACTGCCTCAAGCCTGCGACCCTTCGACATCACCGAACTGTTGCATTCTTCATTAGTGATGCTATTCCAGGCTTTTACTGCAGCTTCTTTCAGTTCTTGTTTGTTTCGGGGTGTTTCTCCCTTCAGTCTCCTCTTAAGGATGTGAAATGCACGCTCAATTGGGTTAAGGTCAGGTGATTGACTTGGCCAGTCTAATATCTTCCACCATTTTCCCCTGATGAAGTCCTTTGTTTTGTTTTTGCAAAATAACACAAACAGATTAATCAACCTCAGTATTGTGATTTAGAACCATAAATGCCACATTTTTAAACAGGAGCAGGCTAACAATGATGATTTGTGAGACATTGAGAACTGCATGCATGTATTTTCTTGCTGATGTGAAACCCATTGAAGTACAGATTGAAGAAAGTTCACTGCTTGAGAACAAAATGATGTAAAAACTGTCAACGGAAACCAAATCACCAACTGATTGAGGGCTGTATTCAAACTCTGAAAATCTAAGTAAACAATTAAAATCACAGACTGTTCCCACTTGAATTTCACACAAGGCAAATCATAATGTGACTCAGTAGTGTATATGCCCCCCATGTGCCTATTGATGACATAATTTATGAAAAAGCGACAGGACAGAAAAACTTAGCATTTATTTTATTGCCATTGATTCCAACAGTCAGAGCCTTTAAAACAAAAGATAGTTAAAATAGCTACTATAATTTGTCAATGGCACAGCTAGCTGACGACCACATACACAAACACTTGCCCACCAATGCATGTATTATGCACACATAATCCAGGTAGATTTTGCAAAACACCAGAGGGTGCATGATAACATAGCCAAGCAAACCTTGAAACATACAACCAGCTGGATTTCTTGCTTGCATTTCTTTTAAATATAGCATTGTCTTTAATTCATTTTTTCTGAAGAGGTGGTGTAAGTGTCCACTTCTGCAGCCAAAGCACTACCAAGGAGTGAAATGCTTGTGCCCTCCAAAGGGAACTATTGTCTGGGAGTTGATGCCCACCAGGATGTTAAACGAAAGTATGCTTTTAATATTTCAATTTTGTTTAGAATGTGATAATTCATATCATGTTCATGCATAAGAGATGTCAGAATTCCAAAAGCCAAACAATATTTTATCACTTGGTGACCAATCTTTTTTACAATACCTCTCCCAAAGTGATCTTGATTGCAATCAGCCAGTCTAGAGGCAGAACTGGCACTACAGTATTTCACTAGTGTTTTAACTCTATAGCAGATAACCCTTTAATGAAGATAAGAGTCAATATTAGATAAAAACCCTGGTATATAGTGGGAATAGAAAGTCACCACCCCCTTTCACAATCTTCACATTTTCTGATTTTTCAGCCTGAAATGAAAACACAAAATCTTTCTCAGAATATTTACAAACAGCCCATTCTTCCTGACAGAACAGGTGTAATTGAATCAGGTTTGTAGGCCTCCTTGCTCGCACACACCAAAAAGTATTATCTTCGTCCCCACGTGCCGCTGCGAACCATAGTCTGGCTTTTGGGGCACGGGCTTCTACCTTGCTGAGCGGACATTCAGGTTATGTCGATGTAGGACTTGTTTCACTGTGGATTTAGATGCTTTGTACCTGATTCCTCCAGCATCTTCACAAGGTCCTTTACCGTTGTTCTTGGATTTAGTTGCAGTAAATTAAACTCTAGGAGACAGAACATGTCTCCATCCTGAGTGGTATGACGGCTGCCTAGTCCTATGTTTTTTATGCTTGCCTTCTATTGTTTGTACAGATGAACATGGTACATTCAGGTGTTCAGACATCATTTTCGGGGATATTCCAAGCTGTTTATTGGCACAGTCAGCTTAGTGTATATACATTTGGGTTGAGTTCTAAGTGAAATAATCTGTCTGTAAACAATTACCACAAAAACAACACTGCACCCAACACATCATCCAAAGTACCCCATACCCACAGTGAAGCATGGGCCTTAGTCAGTTTGGAGGGAAATATGAACAGTTCCAAATACCAGGCATTTTTGGCACAAAACCTTCAGGTGTCCATTAGAATGCTGAAGATGAAGTTCACCTTTGAGCACGACAATGACCCAAAGCGCACATCCAAATCCGCAAAACAATGTTTTCACCAGAAGAAGATTAACGTTTTGGAATGGCCCAGCCAGAGCCCGGACCTGAATCCAATTGATCATCTGTGGGTTGATCTGAAGAGGGCTGTAAACAGGAGATGTCCTCACAATCTGCCAGATTTAGAGCGCTTTTTGCAGTGTGGGCAAATATTGCCACGTCAAGATCTGCCATGCTAATGGACTCCTACCCAAAAAGTCTGAGTGGTGTAATAATATCAAAAGGTGCTTCAACAAAGTATTAGTTTAAGGGTGTGCACACTTATGCAACCAGTTTATTGTGAGTTTTTAATTTTAATTGAATTGTTCACATTATAGGTCACATTTAAAGTGTAAAATGTTCTTACATGATTTATCTTTGTCTCATTCCTTTACATCACAAAAACCTGGCATTTTAACAGGGGTGTGTAGACTTTTCATATCTCATGCAAATTATGAGATCCTCAAACTCTTTGCAATTTTACGTTGAGAAACGCTATTCTTAAGTTGTTGCACAATTTTCCCGTATAGTCTTTCAGAGGGGTGAACCCCTCCCCATCTTTACTTCTTAAAGACTCATCCTCTCTGGGATGCCCTTTTCATACCTAATCTTGTAACTGACCTTTTGCCATTTAACCTAATTAGTTATGAGATGTTCCACCAGTTTTTTTCAAGCATTAAGCAGCTTGTCCAGTCTTGTTTCCCCAGTCCCAGCTTTTTCGAAACATTTGGCATCAAATTCAAACTGGGCATATATTTTTCAGGAAACAATGGCATTTCTTAGTTTCAGCATTCAGAGTCATCTAAAGTTAAATGTTTTAGTGCCTATAAAATATAAAACATTTCTTATAAATTATCAAATACAGTCAATTCTTAATTTCCATTTTGTTTGTGTTTATTAAAATCTGAATGTGGATATACTTTTACTCAGCTTTTGCTCATAAGCATTTCTAGGGTTGCAATTAACTGTAGAATTGTGGAAAGATATGATATATATATATATATATATATCAATCTTTTTAATGATTCAAAGGTTAGATTTATGTGAATATTTTGAATGAAACACCAACAGGATTAGCAGACGGTTTTGCTCTTATTTACAGAGGGTGCTAATATTGGTGGAGTGCATTATGGAGTCATCTCCATAATAAAGGAATGCCTCTTATTGAAGTCAATGAAAGCTGCTTTACTGCTCATGTTGCTTTACATTTAATGGCAGTATCCAAACTTCAATAATCACAAGGTTCAATCATCGATGGCGGACACTCATATTAATTCTGTTTTGTAAAAAGTTGATTGCAGTAGAATCCTTGGAGCAGGTAGAAAGTTATTTAGCCATGATGCTAATGGCAAGGCAATGCAATGCCTGCAGTTGAGCTCCAGCTGAACTCTAAGCTAAAGAATAAAGTCAAATATGTTCTACTTTTTATTATAGCATTATATTAATTTTAATTATTATTTTAATGAAGGAGAACCCAATGGAGGGCTTTAAGGATAAAGCCACAACATTTCATTGAAGTGTATTACCTTTCACGGTCACTCAAATAAATTGTGGCTTTGTGGCTTCCAAATAGTGCTTCAAAAAGCATTCCAATTTGAATTACACCAGCCAAAAACTAGTTTAGTTCCTAATGAGCTCTCCATGAGCTGTTCATTTTTTAAAAAGCTTTCTGCTGTTTCAGCAGCTCTGTAGTAGAATCAGTTATGAATGTTTAGTTGAATGAGAGATGAGGTGTTTCCACTCGGCGGAGTGCTATGCTCTAAATTGGCATTTAAAAGTCACATTGTATTACTGAAACACAGGAACTCAGGCACTCTATAGATTTTTGTAAGAAAACATCAATTCAAATGTTCTAACAGGTAAATATGACAGGAGCAAATAGAACAGTAAAGAGATTATATTTTTTTCAGAAAAACACAAAAAGTCACTATAATTATTAAGGAATGAAGGAAAATTGCAGAGAGCATCTTTCCTATCACATTCAATCTATTTATATTTAACATTGTTATACATTTTAACACTTAATTAATCATTAATATCCTCTTGCAATAGGACCAGCTGGATGGCAAAAACAGTGCAAGTAGTACCTCAAAGCAGAGGGCAATCCACGGTTGGACAAGGCTGGGCCTGTGCCCTGCCAGAATGAGTATTCCCCCACCCAATTAGGTTGGCTAACCCTTTTTGTTTTTACAATAAAAATATATCAATTTTATTTGTTGTTTGTATTGCTTTCTAACAAATCATAAATGTTGAAAATGGCAGTATGAGGTACATGTACATCTAATCTAATTGGTTAAAATCGGATCTGATATTTTGATTCAATGTGTTTAGGTTATCCGTACAGTTTTCTGTCAGTTATCCGAGTATAATTTCTGCTCTATATAATGCACTTTTTTTGGTTTCTGTAATCTTGTTCTCTCTCGATTCCTAGTTTCCTCTCAGAATATGTGGCTTATAAGTAATATATGTACATGTTGATTATTTGTTTGATATGTCATTAGTCATGGTCGTGCTCAGAATGGCTGTATGTCATCAGCAGTCAAATTGAAAGCTGTTGTTTTGCTGCCCTCCTGACGGTCTGCAGAAAAAATGTTTAGGCTTTTTTGTCAAGAGAATTTAGTTGTTTTTGGTCACATTTAAACAAAATAGGTCTGAAAAGTTTTGCTGTATGTAGTTTTTGGGCACAGACACTTACTCATGCCCAGCCAAACAACAATTTCTGCCTATGCCACTGCCTCAAAGGTCATTATTATAAAAAAATAACTATTCAGCATGATAAATAGAAAAGCCTTCAGTGAGGAAAAGAAGTGTTCAATTCGAGCTTTACTGGCAGAGGGATATGGTGAGTGTCAGGTTGCTTCCATCCTGAAAATGTCAAAGACGACGGTTCGCAAGAACAAGGACAAGCAACAGACTTTGGGGACAACAGACTGGCAGAGGGTGAAAATGACTGTACACTGACCGAGATGACTGTCAACTCATGTGAATGTCACCCAACAACCGTAGGATGACATCAAGTGACATACAAAAAGAATGGCAAACAACAGCTGGGGTGAAGTGCATGGCAAGGATGGTTCGAAACATGCTCCTAGAGGCAGGGCTGAAGTCATGCAAAGCTAGAAAAAAGCCCTTCATCACTGAGAAGCAAATAAGAGCCAGGCTGAATTTTGCAAAAGACCATAAGGATTGGACTGTAGAAGAATGGAGTAAGGTCATCTTCTCTGACTCGTTAAATTTTCAGCTTTGCCCAACACCAGTCAACTAATGGTTAGACGGAGACATGAAGAGGCTTACAAGCCAGAGTCTCGCAACCACTGTGAAATTTGGTGAAGGATCGATGATGATCTGGGGATGCTTCAGCAAGGCTCGAATCGGGCAGATTTATCTTTGTGAAGGACGCATGAATCAAGCCAAGTACAAGGTTATCCTGGAAGAACCCCTGCTTCCTTCTGCTCTGACAATGTTTCTGAATTCTGAGAATTGTTTTTTCCCCGCAGGACAATGCTCCTTGCCACACAGCCAGGTCAATCAAGGTGTGGAAGGAGGACCACCAGATCAAGACCCTGTCATAGCCAGCCCAATCTCCAGACCTGAACCCCATTGAAAACCTCTGGAATTTGATCAAGAGGAAGATGGAGGGTCAGAAGCCATCAAACAAAGCCAAGCTACTTGAATTTGTGCCAGGAGTGGCATAAAGTCACCCAACAGCAATGTGACAGACTGGTGGATGCATGCCAAGATGCATGAAAGCTGGGAATACAATTCCCAAAATAATGATTAAAAATAATGATTCAACAACAAAAAAGTTCAAATATTTTGTTGTTGAAAATGTTATATTAATTTGTTTTCTTTGCATTATTTTAGGTCTGGAAATAATGGATTTCCCTTGGTTATTTGGACCAGATGTTATTTTCTACATATAAATACTCCAAATGACAACATTTTTATTTGGAATTTGGATTTAATGTGGACAGTAATTTTCATTTTACTTAAAGACATACCTATGAACAGTTAAATCAGTGAAACTGTGGTCACAGTCGATTTTGCAGTGGTCTCTTATTTTTTTCACAGAGCTGTATATGTGTGTGTGTGTGTGTGTGTGTGTGTGTGTATGTATTCATTTTCAAGTTCATCTAAGTTATTATGAACCATTAAGCTTTCTCTCCTTTGATGGAGGCTGTACAATTTTGTGACTAGCTAGCTAGTCAAATACTAATTAATACCAAGAGGAAATAAAACTCTTCAAGAGGGAGCTTTGTAAATGATGAGAGGAAAGATGCCATGTCAAAAATGTTTGAACCTGGGAGACCAGTGGACAGAGGATATTTGACAAATTGAAAATAAAATTATTCACAATTCCTGTGTAGTATTATGACAGTAATGTTGTGATCATTGTTTCAACAAGTCCTTGTTTCAATAATTATTTATTTGGTAAATGCAAAAGTAAGTTGCATCTTGGGGTCTCCAAAACTCTAGTAAAACACCACATTCATGCCAACAATCTAATTGGTTGTTTTGCCAGAAGAAAGCCTCTGTTCTCATCATGCAAACATAAGTGCCTATCTGTAGCTATTTGGCTGCAAACACCAGACATCAGGTCATGCAGAATATAATAGCATACTCCCTGCTTTGAAGTATGGTGATGAATATGTGATGTTGTTTCCCTTCCAAAGGCTTTGGGAACCTTGTTAGGATAAATGGCATCATGGACTCTGTCAGGTACCATCAGATGTTAGGGCGACATCTGTATGCCTCTTCTAGGACACAAAAACTGGGACTTTGATCTGCCAGCAGGACAATAATCCAAAGCATTCTTCCAGTTCCATACAAAAATGTCACCATAGAATCAACGTTATGCAATAACCACCCCAGTCCCCTGTCAAAACCCCATTGGAAACCTGTGGAATGAGCTGAAGAGAAGAGTCCACTTTGCACAATTTACCCAAATTTAACAAGTAATCCATCCCCACAAAAATGTATAATGTGTTTATACATATGGGAATGCGTATGTGTGTCAACGTTTCTGTATTATACATTTTAGTTCCTATGAGCTCTAAGCCGAAATTATGAACACTGAAACATAAAAGCCTTGAAATGTTTCTGTCATGTCCTGGCTATGCCCCTAGCCATCTTTGCGCTGGCTGGGGTCATAGTCAGGACATGGCCAAAAGAGATGGCTCTAGCCACCTCTATGTGATTTGGTTTCCCCAATTGGAGGCAGGTGTTCGTTATTGCCTCCAATTGGGGAACCTATTTATGTTGAGTGTTTTACCACAGTGGTGTGGTTTATTTTGGTTG
>JACXGJ010004863.1:0-42631 GCA_016801105.1 Esox niger
CTTAAAGGACATGATTGTATACACTTGTGACCGAAAGGAATAAAGGGTGTGACTTCAGATATGACTGCAATGGTGTGATTATATACATTTGGCTGTTACCTGACAGTGACCTTTAAACTCCTCCGCAGAAAAGAAAAATTCAGTTAAAATAAGCTAATGGTGGCCTCTACACCTTGTTTCTGAAAATGGACCCACCTATTAGAAGCCATTTCTGTTCTTTACATGTAGTTTTCTAAATGCTGTCAAACATGTTTATTTACACCACACCCGCTGGACAGTAAGGGTTTTTCTTAGAAGTTAATATTCTCTGGTAACTAATACGCATGTATTTGCGTCATAGACAGACTACCAGATTATTGCTTCAGCCTTGTGGTTTGAGATAAGCATTTGTATGGCTGGGGGGCTCTTTATTCAATAAAAAGTTATTTTCAAAACCTTTGTCAGATAGTTTCTGCTAGACTAGTTAAGGTAGGTACTTTACTGTTTGGTCAAATACAATAAAAAGGGGAGGGACCACCCTGGATTTGTCCTACAAAAAATAGTTTTGCAACTGAAATGTTTTGTTTGGAAGAGTGACCACTTCTGATCCCTTAATTGCTTGCCCTTTGAGTTTCTTTTAAAATGAGGGTTAACAGCAGTCCAAAGATCTTTCACATTGTTGCATAAAGTAAAAATTGCATTGACTTAAGATTTTGGTTTAGTACTATTTCAGATAGATTGTATCTGAAAGCTCTGTTCTGCAATTGTGCAGTTCTAACGAATATGAACCACATCCTTTGCTGACACTAACCTACCAAGTTACAGAAGTGTCTACTGCTCAAGTTGAATTCTACATTATGACTGTATATACAAAGGCAGTCCAGTTCTTTTAACATGCATTTTTCTTAATTAGATCTTTCAATGGAAGCAGGAGTGGAGAGTTTACCCAAGCAGAGATGAACTAATCAGGGGTGTGTTGCGTTAGCTTGAATGTTTGTTCTAGAACATTTTGTACTTGTTTCCATAAAACTTTAATTGACTACAGTTATTATAGGTACATTTATTTGGTGGGCTTGGCTTGAACCTTTTTTGGGTGTGTTTGGGTGTATCAAAATATCAATGAACCATGTGACTGGCTGACAAATAATGACTCATTATTTATGCAGTAGTTTTGATCCTTTCAGACAGCCCATGAGTGTGTGTTTTATTTTGTTGCAATCAAACTTAATGTATCCCACAGTTGCAGGTAATCTCCTGTTAATTACTTTTTAAGATATCCAGTAGTGACTTGCAAGAGCTCTGTGTTTTGATAGCAATCCCAACATAATGCCAAGATACTAAAGCAGCATATCTATGCTAAATGTGGAATACATCCAGTCTCAATTTATTTTCTTACATAAAATAACATCATCAAAACTCTCTTGCATGTGACTGAGTGACAGCCGGAAATATCACCAAGCTTTCTTTGTGGGTGTCTGTCACTGATTAGTGAATGGAATGGTCAAAGCCAGAGCGGTCATCCTAGATTAGGCTTTTCCCTTAAGCTTTAGTTGGATAGGACCTCTGGAGCTGAGGTGATGAGGACTGAAGGAAACGTGGGATACAATCTAATCAGGCATTATTTGAGACAGCTATGGAAATCAGGCACAGAGCAGTTATTGTTTGACTTCTCCAGTGCAGAGGGAAGTTGGAGATACCGTATATCAGGGTAGTGACGCATATTAATAGGATGTCATAGTTCACTTTGTCATTGCACTGAGTTTGAACAGATCTCCAAATGAATGTGTAACTTATGAGGTTGGTAAAAAGGAAATTACATAGTTACATAAAACCAGTCTTGAGACTGATTTTTCATTACCAGTGTTGAGCTTACAATGCTAATACTTGAAGTTTTGTGTTAATGAGTAGTTTGAAAAAAATGACTTGTCTGTGAACATAAAATATTTTTTTAATTTCAGGAGGACAGAGTAACAACCCCTAAATTAAGGTAATCTTTTCAAATAAGTTTACTGCTCCTAGTTGTTTATGTTCTATGTGTTCGCTCAGATCTCTTGTGTCTGGTTACAGCAAAAACACCTCTGGAGGTCTTATAAGGAACCGTACTAGGCCATCTCCATGGTGACTGCTCATGCCAGACCTGACCTAATCCTCCAGCTTATGGCTGCCACCGTGGTTGCTATCACCACAGGGCTAGTTGATATGGGTCTTTACAAGCACAAACTACACAGGGAACTGGGTCTGACCTGAGGCAAAAGCTTAATCAACAGCCAGATATGGTACATAGCCTTTTCACACTCCAAATTTTATTTGTAAGGTAAAGTTTGAAGGTTGCACAAGGGAGTGCTAGTGTACCAGATTGGCCACATACGTCACATTTCAGTGATTATACTTTGTCTCATTTTTGTTTTGTTTTGTCTGCCTCCACAACTCTGCCTGTTCACACATGTAAATCTAGCAACCAGCACAATCAAATACCTTTAACTCAGATGGGAACTACTGGTATGTCTTTCTTCTCTTCAACCAGTAGTTAGTATTGGGAAGCATATGTTTTTATTTTATGTGCAGGTTTACCCATGTTAAAAGCAGATTTCACTGAAGGAAAGAAATGTGTTGTATCCTTCTTAAGGTGTGTCCCAGATTTTATCTTTGTTCTTTATCTCCATTTCCTAGCTGTGTTAAAAAGAATACTGCACAGAGGTGTGTCACCGGTAACATTTTACAGGGTTTGAACATGTTAACATGATTGGTCCTAAGTAATAAGATACCTAGTATTTTACATTCATCAAGTCATTTATATCCTTCATTATATGTTACCCCTTGTCATGTTGATTTTCTTAACCTCAACAAATATTGAATATATAGGAAAATGTGCTGTTTTTATGTTGCCTCAATAGACTATAGGGCAAGAAAAAACAAACGTTTCATTGGTTTCAAACTATTCACCATTTTTAATCCACTAAAGATCCTCTACATTATGCTTTCGCACATCAATACATTTGAGGTTAAGCCTATTTGCAAGTTCATGTAACTAAATATGAAAGGAACTGCAGTTTTCAGTTCGAAGTAGTCAATTGGCTGAATGTTTTCCCACTTCCCCTTAGCAACAGCTTCAAGCGTTACGCCCCTTCTGCTTAAAAAAGAATGTTTCCCAGAACTCAGCTGACAAGCTCATTTCAGCAGAAAGACATACCTCTTAGACAGTCAACTTAACTTGTGAATCAAATACTAAATTAGTTCTGAATTCATGACGTGTAGTGCAAACCTGGACTTGGCCTTCAGTTCTACTGTGAGTTTTTAGAGCGAGTTTGCTCTGTGTTCTTAGTAATTCTGCTTTATAATATATCCTACCTCAGTGTAAACGTTAGACTTAACCCTCTCCCATACACCAACTCTTGCATGACTTTGTTGCTGAGATCACACGTCATTCACATGCTGCTCCTTTTCAAGTCCCCAACTTTAAAACACATTGCCTGTCTCAACTGAACTGTCATTCCTGCACTGGACAACATTCCCATACCAAAATATAAATGCATGTGAAATATAAAACAAATAATCCAAATACATTTCCAAATGTATGCTATGCACTAAAATATTTTTCTAATTGCATTTCACATGCAAGCTAAAATATATCCAAAAAAATGTATTGTTGCTATTATGTATTTATTTTCTGTTTGGGTTGATTTTAAAGTGGCAGAATAACTTTTTCCACTTTGGCTAACACCTTGGCCACATTAATAACAAAATGATTGTTGCTGAAACCATGTCCATATTACTATATTTTATCATATTATAATTTTACCAGTAACTGTCATATTTAGCTATATATGTGTTTTTCCCAGGTAATGCAGTGACCTCAGAGCTATTTCAGCCATGGTCTGTTTTCCAACTCCCTAAGAGAGGACAACAATAAAGAACACAGACAAATATAGTCCAAACAGTTGATGTGTGACATGTTCCCAAGAATCCCAACTCTTAACAGACCGGAAGGAACAAAGCAGTGGTGGGTGGTGGCTATGTTACCAAGAATACCAATCCATTTAGAACACTGTGTTTTTTGTGAATTCTAACTTCGAATAAGGACAACAGTCATGTTAGAAGGAAATTCAACCTACTCCACCAAGTAGAATCATGTTTTGACATTGGTTAATATTCTACTTGACTTTAATAATTAAACTTTTCATTAATTAGTGGTAGAGTGTGGAACATCAAAATATGTTGTCCAATTAGTTCAGTCTGCTTCTTACACTGCTTGTTCAACTTGACAAATATCCATTGGAGGTAAACACATTCCCAAAATGTAAATACTTCCATTTCCTCCTACCATTTCCCTGTTGCTAGCTGGCTCAAGTGCCAAAGTTTATGATCACACCTCACTTCCGACCAAACCAATTACCTCTCTTTTGTTCAAACCTGTCATGCAAATTGTGATTAGAGAATGTGCTAAAATTGCCATGTGAATTGATTACACATCCTGGACACTTTTATGTCAGGTTTGCTTTAAAGCAAGCAAGTTTATTTATATGGCACAATTCATACATAGAAGCAAATCAATGTGTTTTACAGTGAAAATAGAATTAAAACAGTCAGATTGTTACAGTCTCAAAGGGGGGCTGCATGAACCTCAACACCCCTGTATCTCAATCCTCGCATTCCGATGCTAGGATGAACCCGTCAGTCCCTATGTGAGATAATCATTGCATCAATGTCTTACTTGGATCTCTCCAGGGGGACGTTTATGCAATGTCTGTACATGCATTGTATATTCATCCTCAATTAATTACATTTACCATAACTGTTTACTGTACCACCCCAGTATCTCAATCCTCATGCTCCAGCGCTTGGAGAAACTCGTCAGTCCTTTTGTGAGAAAATACCCTACATCGATGACTAAACAGCAGCACAAGAACTTGCATTATCCATCATCAGCAGATTGTTACATTTACACAGAGGTTATTCCTCTGATAGCACCAGAACTTGCATTACAATTGGTAAAAGATAGCAAAATATACATTTAATAACAAAATAAATCAAGAAGAGAAATATAAAATACAGCATAATAATAAAACGTAGAATAATAACATCGAAATAGAGTATAAAAACATAGGAAGCTATAAAAGCTGTAAGCCTAAACAGTGCTGTTATAAATACATAGGAAGCTACAAGGCTCACTGTGTGGTTAGGTATAAGAGCTCAGTCATAGGCACGTGAAAAGAAAAGTGTTTTAGCCTGGATTAAAAATGTACACGTTTGGTGAAGGTCAAAGATCTTCTGGTTTATTCCAGTTGTGTACAGCATAACTGGTAAACGCAGCTTCTCCATGTTTAAAGTGTATTGTTTTGCACCTGTGTATGATGCGCTACAATTAAAGTTTGATTGAATGATAGATGTTTTATAATATGTTTCTATAGTAGTAAAGGCCAATTTCAATGTATAAATTTTTGGGGAATACCTACATAAATAATTTTAACATCGAATTGACAAATAAAATTGGCTCTGTATTCCATCACTTTTTTAAAGACAGAGTGCAGGATGTCAGCTTTATTTCAAAATATTTTCATTGATGTTTGATAAAAGATTTAGAAAGTAACACTTGTTATCTTAGCAATGGCAACTGCCCGGTAAGACCAAGGAAGACTACTATATAGACTGAAGAATACTTTCACTGGTGGAAAACCCACATGTGGAATATTTTGCAGGAGGAATACATGAATGTTTCAAAGACCATATGCCATATCCTGCAGAATTCACCAGCATTATTGGACACCAGAAGACACAATCCACTAGTGAGCCTCTAGAACAAACCAGCCTGGTAACCTTTAGCTAATAATGAAAAAAGGGTTTGTTGGAATTATATTGATAGGTGGGAAGAAATGTAGCCTTTGCCAGAGTGATGGATAGAGGATCGTGTGGAGAATAAGTGTTCCCATGATGCAGGAGGTTTTCCTCAAAACTTGGATTGCCCTTAATCATGCTGCAGGACAATGACCATGCAGTGCCCTGGCTACCTAGAAGAATGTCAGTGCCAAAATGTGGAAAGTTCTTGACAGCCCAAATAAATCACCTAATCTGATAACACACACATATATATATATATATATATATATATATATATATATATATATATATATATATATTGTTTACAGAAAATCCTTCTATGCTATCTGATGTTGCTTGCTGGAAAAAGGGATGTGAGGACATACACTTTTGTTGTGGCCAAACAAATTAAAAATAGATGATGATAATAATAAACCAAACATTTAACTGAAATGGGCAAACTGTCCTCAGTGACACTCATGGAAGATGGCTAATTTTTTGTTTGAAACTGTCTGATGAACAGATCTTGCTGGTTAAGCTCTATGGCCCAAATAAAAAATAACATTTCTAATAACCTCATAATTTTAAATACTGGAAATGATCACATCAATACCGTAGAAGATTACTTACTCAAGTGAGCCGCCTGGACAACTTTTCATTCTCACTAAATAAGGTATTTATCGCGGCCATCTATCGCGAGATCTTCGCCAACAACCTCCTTCCCTCAGTAAGAACATTGAAGATGGGTCGTGGCTGGGTCTTCCAGCATGACAACGAACCAAAACACACAGCCAGGGCAACTAAGGAGTGGCTCCGTAAGGAGCATCTCAAGGTCCTGGAATGGCCTAGCCAGTCTCCAGACCTGAACCCAATAGAAAATCTTTGGAGGGAGCTGAAAGTCCATATTGCCCAGCGACAGCCCCGAAACCTGAAGGATCTGGAGAAAGTCTTTATGGAGGAGTGGGCCAAAATCTCTGCTGCAGTGTGTGCAAACCTGGTCAAGAACTACAGGACATGTATGATCTCTGTAATTGCAAACAAAGGTTTCTATACCAACTATTTAGTTCAAATGTATCAAATACTTATGTCATGCAATAAAAAGCAAATTAATGATTTAAAAATCATACAATGTGATTTTCTAGATTTTCGTTTTAGATTCCGTCTCTCACAGTTGAAGTGTATCTATGATAAAAATGACAGACCTCTACATGCTTTGTAAGTAGGACAACCTGCAATAGCAGTGTATCAAATACGTGTTCTCCCCATTGTATGCGTATATGTCTATATGTATATTGTCCTGGAAAATCAACCACTCTTTACTAAAAACAAATGCACTTCTACTCAGGACTTTGTGAATCCAATAGACTTTAATAAAAATCATACAATAATGACAGACATTAATGCCAGGTCCTTCTGCAAATACACCCCCAATGTAGTGAGTCCGGACCATGGCTTTTATACAAAACTTTCACACATTACGGCATCTGACTTTGTCTGGTTGGCAACCCCCCCCCGAATGCACATAATTTGCGACAGTAATTCACAACCTCCTCATGGTTCATACTTGGGTCATGTCCATCATTGTCCACAAAGTAATTGTTACGTTAAGCTCATGGGCCACACTCAGGTCATCTCTTATCACAGAGTATGCTTTATGATCAGCTCATGGTCCACACTCAGGACACCCCACTAGTGGATACGAAGGTAGTAAACTTTAGAAACACCACTCTCAGGGCTCATGGTAATCTCTCAGCATAAGGCACATATATTATGATGAACATAGAAATTGTCTGTATGTGTAATTTGTCCTATCCCAGAAGTCATTTCCTGTGAGTGTGGATTCCACATTAATATGTTTATAATAAAACTACGTCATTATACATTACATTAACATTACATTAAGTATAAGGTTATTTATGCATTTTATAGAAAAATCCCACACAATATAAGTATGTACAGTATTTGTGCACAAACCTACCGACCAAAATGTTAGCGATAGAGTAAAGCACATTAAAAGACTTAGTAACTCAGTAAGTGTAACCCAGTAAAATCTTTGACAAATTTGCATGTTGTGTTTATATTTTTGTTCTGTGTATAAGTTAAAAAGGGTAGTGTAATTTTTGTGTTGCCACTAATCATGGCAACACTGTTATGAGAGAAATTAGCTGTCTAGCTAGCTAATAATAATGTTATCTTTAGTTGCATACAGATATTTGATATAGGGTTAAGAAACATTGCAAATGGCACACCAGGTCATCTTGTCATTTGTTGTGACAAATGACAAAGATTTGTCAATCTTTCTTCTGAGGGCCTCAAACTGCTCTTTTGGTGTTGGTGTGAAATGTTACCACACATATATGGTTAAGACCAAACTAGACTACGTTTCGAATCGTTATGCAAAGATGGACCCTCCCAAGCGGTCCCTGTCCAAAGTCCTCCCGGTTGTGTTGCAGATCAAGAAGATACCTGACGATTTCAAGCTCCCACTCTGCTGATCCCCCCTGTCCTTGTCCCTCCGGTTTTGCCTCCAATCTGGACTAGGTTTAAATAGACTATGGGCTTAGCCCACATACATTGAACTATTAAAATTTGGACTCTTAATATGTTCACCCGGCACAACCAGAAGAGGACTGGTCACCCCTTGGAGCCTGGTTCCTCTCTAGGTTTCTTCCTAAATTTGGCCCTCTTAGGGAGTTTTTCCTAGCCACTGAAGTTCATCGCTATTGTTGTTTGCTTCAAGGCTGGGTGTTTTGTGAAAGCACTTTGTGACAACTGCTGATGTAAAAAGGGCTTTATAAAATAAATTTGATTGATTTGATTGATTGAAGTTACCCCTTAATGATTTTCTAATATTTTGCATCAGTTTTGGTGCACTTGATTTTTATTTTGTTTATTTATTCTGTTTATTTTAATTGTATGAATGGTTTCAAAGTAAAATTAATTGTAGGATTTTTTTAATCGAGTTACCTTTATGTGTTTGTTATGTGGGTGGTATTTAGTCCACCTGTCCCTTCCAGGGGGTGTACAGTACTTACTTTTTCACATGACTGTAAAATGTCCTGAGAATTCATACAA
The DNA here is from genome assembly GCA_016801105.1 of Esox niger. NCBI lineage: Eukaryota > Metazoa > Chordata > Actinopteri > Esociformes > Esocidae > Esox > Esox niger. Next base: position 8,869 of record JACXGJ010004863.1, read on the forward strand.
TGAATGTAGACTGAAACCAAGAAGGGTCAAAATTACTTACATTTGACTAAAACATAAATGCATTTTCTTCAAATGAATATGACAATCTAAAATAGCTTCCAAAATTAACATTGCTTCCTTATATCTGAAACATAGGCTTCCGCAATTAGCCTCTGTGCTATGTCACAACTGAAGGCTTTTATCCTCCCCTGTAGATGACTGGGAGATTACAACACATTAAAAATAGCACTTTGCTTGTACCTGACAAAGACCCAACCAGCTCAAGTCTCCTTAAGTTTCCTTCACCAAGATATAACTATTCGCAGAGGGCTGTTAAACCAATTCAATCTGCTTCAATTCATATTACGCTACAACAGGGTTAAAAAACAATCATTTAATCAGTTTTTCTCATTATGAAACATGAAAAATACAAACCTTTATTGACTGAATAGTGGCAACATCTTACCACATCATCACCGGATGTTTTGTGTTTATATATTCACAGTATAATAGTTATAAAGTCATAATATGTTTATTGATGCAATGTTAGTTGTCATACTTGGAGGTTAATTCATGATAAAGAGTTATAAATAATGATAAAAGGGTTTTCAGTTCAGCACCTACATGCTTTATGACAATGTTAAACTTTGAAAGATGTTGTGTTGTTTTTAAGCCAATGACAGCGCTGATTTGTTGACCATAAACTACATGGTTGCTCAAGGTTACTGGAGGACATTTTGTTTAATAGTGAATACTGGTCATTCACCACCACAATCTAATTATTTACCATGCTGTGGGATTAGTGATGTATTCATGTTTCACATGCTTGTTTTGTTTCCTTGTCTGATGGCACAACGCTGATATAAACATCATAAAAAATGGTTGGAGGAATGCCATGAAGAAGCACTTTATGGAAGTTTTCATTGTTATTTGAAGTGCATGCAGAAAGCATTCAGACCACTTTTCCACAATTTCTTACATCACTGCCTTACTCTAAAATTAACTAAATCAATCAACTCACAGTTCCCTATAATGAAAATGAAAACAGATTTTCAGAATGTTTTGCAAATGTATTTAACCTACCAGAAATATCACATTTACATAAGTCCCTTTAACTCAAAACTTTGTTGAAACACCTTTGGCTATGATTACAGCTTTGAGGTGTTTTTTAGAGTTATTTTGGGTCACTGGGAACTGCCTTCCTGTTTCCCTGTGGATATAAATATGATGTGTCACACCTGCCAAACTCCCTTAAGCTGCAAATGAATCTCCAAGTTGATGAATCTGTAGATTAATCTCCTAGCCATTTTCCCATGGGGGAATCCCTGTAGTCACGTTTGGTATTTTTACCCACAAACACCAGAGGTGGGTTTGGCATAAGAAGTGGGAGGATCATGCAGAAAAGAACTTAATCCTCACTTGTAAGTAAGGAAGTGAATATGTGATGTTGTGGGGCTGTTTTGTTTCCTAAGGCCCTGGGAACCATGTTAGAAAAAAGGGCATCAGAGACTTTCAAGTACCAGGGGAATTTTGGGCAAAATCCACAAGGTTGACACTGTCCCCCCACTGGGTTCTGTCTGGTGGTTGGTTAACAGGTGAACTCTGGGCCACAGTGGGAGCAGCATATGTGCATGTGGTCAGCAGTGGTATTACTGGACAGTATGACATGTGCCAGTCATTTTTACCAAAAATAAAGAGTCAATTTCTCTCATATTTTGAGTGTTAGGTTAAGATGAGAAAACACAATGATATTATTGCTCATTTTTACCAAAAGTGGAAATTGGAAATTACAAGATGATATTCTCTATAAATGAACTTTGTATTTCTTAGTCAATTGAAGTGACACTCAAACCCCATCTACAACTGTGGGTTAAACTACATTACATAAAAATGTACACAATAAAGCCCAAATATTTCAATTGCTAATTTAATTGCAAAAACAATCTTGTTCCCAGGAACAAGATGACCACTTCTGCTATCTTTCTATCTATCTATCTGTCTAGCTATCCGTTTATGGGGATTGTATTTGGTGGAAATGACTGTGTGGTTAGGATTTTATCTCTGTGTATCTTTGTTATTTATGGCAAGTGATTGTTGGTTAGATGTTAAAATAAATCATACAAAAAAGTACTGCTTTATGGTTTGTAATTTTTTGCATGCATGCATTAATCCAAATGTACTAATTAACATGTCAATGCATGCTTTAGCAGCAGAAACATTGTGTTAAAAATCTTTTATGATGGCGTAATTGCGTCCTGTTAACTAATGGTTTCAAGTTTTCAATGCAGATTGGTTTGTTCCGCCCATCTAGAATATAAAAAGGTAAATGCCTACTACAAAAATAATGGATGCATTGTGAACTGAGTACTCTCCACCCAAATCCAATTCTGTGGTGTGTGTACATGTGAATAAGTTTGTGTAGCTGCATGTGTCTTTCACACAGAAGCAGTTTTCCCGTCAGTACCACAGATACCTCTGTAGAAGTGGAAGTACCCCAACCCAGACACCACATGTAACAGGAAGCATCAGTGTCACTGATACCCACTTACATTAGAAGGAAAAAGACTAACACCAATGTCTACTATGGTCATCCTGCTACTCAAAATTGCACCAAATGTTTTCAATGGGTGACATGTCTGGAGTGCAGGCAGTGTAGCACCCAGATTATTTTACTATGGAGCAATGCCATTGTTATTCGTGCAGAATGTGTTTGGCATTGTTTTGCTGAAATTAGCAAATATACAGTCCCCTCCAAAAGTAATTCTGAACTCTGTCTCATACTCATCTTTTGATCTTAAACCCATATGTCTTCAATGAACAACAAAAACAATGGAATTTGCCTTACCTTTCCAATATTTTGGAGGGGATTGCATGTTGTTTAGATGGGAGTTGCTCTAAAACCTGTATATATTGTTGAGTATAAATGGTGCCTTCACAGATGTGCATGTAACCCATGCCATGTGCACTAATGCACCCCCATACCATCATGGACACAGGCTATTTAACTTTGCGCTGATAAAAGGTCGGATGGTCCCTCTCCTTTTTAGTCTGGAGGACATGGTGTCCATGATTCCCAAAAATAATTGTCAGACCACAGGACTTTTTTCCACGTCACCTCAGTCATCTTAAATGAGCAGGGGACCAGAGAAGGCCGCAGCAGTACTGGATCTAGTTTTTATATGGTTTCATCTTGCTTTTGTGGATGCAACGACATACTGTGTTCACAGATAATGTTTTTCAGATGTGTTCCTGAGCCCATGCAGTGATTTCCACTTCAGAATCATGTCTGTTTTTAATGCAGGGCCCAAAGATCACAGCCATCCAGTATTGGTTTTCGGTTTTGTCCCTTGCATACAGGGATTTCTCCAGATTTCTCCAGACTTTTAATTATATTATGTGTTGTAGATCATTAGATCTCCAAACCTGTTGTAATTCTATGTTGAGAAACATTATTTTAAAATTGTTGCACTATTTGCCTGTTCAGTCTTTCAGAGTGGTGAGCCCCTCCCCATCCTCACTTCTGACAGACCCATCCTCTCTGGAATGATCTTGTAATTCCCAATGATGTTACTGACCTGTTGCTAACAGAGCTAATTAGTTGTGAATTGTTTCACCAGGTTTTGTTTTTTAGCATTACACAACTTTTACAATTTTTTGTTGTATCTGTCCCAACTTTTTCGAAATGTGTTGCTTGCATCACATTTAAAGAGGGCATATATATATATTTATTTATTTTCAAGAAACAATAAGATATCTCAGTTCCACCATTTGATATGTTGTCTTGTAATATTTCCAATTGAATATAAGGTTTAAATGATTTGCACATCATTGCATTCTGTTTTTATTTTTTGGAAACAGGGTTGTACAAATAACATCAATTTGTATACAGTGGGGAGAACAAGTATTTGATACACTGCTGATTTTGCAGGTTTTCCTACTTACAAAGCATGAAGAGGTCTGTCATTATTATCATAGGTACACTTCAACTGTGAGAGATTGAATCGAAACCAAAAATCCAGAAAATCACATTGTATGATTTTTAAATACTTAATTTGCATGACAAGTATTTGATACATCAGAAAAGCAAAACTTAATATTTGGTACAGAAACCTTTGTTTGCAATTACAGAGATGATACATGTCCTGTAGTTCTTAACCAGGTTTGCACACACTGCAACAGGGATTTTGGCCCACTCCTCCATGACGGCGTAGTGTTACTAATTGTTTTCTTTGAGACTGTGGTCCCAGCTCTCTTCAGGTCATTGACCAGGTCCTGCCATGTAGTTCTAGGCTGATCCCTCACCTTCCTCATGATCATTGATGCCCCACGAGGTGAGACCTTGCATGGAGCCCCAGACCGAGGGAGATTGACCGTCATCTTGAACTTCTTCCATTTTCTAATAATTGCGCAAACAGTTGTTGCATTCTCACCAAGCTGCTTGCCTATTGTCCTGTAGCCCATCCCAGCCTTGTGCAGGTCTACAATTTTATCCCTGATGTCCTTACACAGCTCTCTGGTCTTGGCCATTGTGGAGAGGTTGGAGTCTGTTTGATTGAGTGTGTGGACAGGTGTCTTTTATACAGGTAACGAGTTCATACAGATGCAATAAATACACGTAATGTGGAAAACAGGAGGGCTTATTAAAGAAAATCTAACAGGTCTGTGAGAGCTGGAATTCTTACTGGTTGGTAGGTGATCAAATACTTATATTATGCAATAAAATGCAATTAATTATTTAAAAATCATACAATGTGATTCTCTGGATTTTTGTTTTAGATTCCATCTCTCACAGTTGAAGTGTACCTATGATAAAAAATTACAGACCTTTACATGCTTTGTAAGTAGAAAAACCTACAAAATCAGCAGTGTATCAAATACTTGTTCTCCCCACTGTATATCAATTTGATGCCCATGTATAGTACTTTGTCCTATACAAATAATATGAGGGTTACACGTTTGCTATTTTGACAGCATACTGTATGTTGCATTGATTTATTGTCATGCCTGTCTCCCACATCTTGTTGACCAGTCCTATACAATTCCTGAATAGTTGGTTGTGTCAAACACATTTTTGATTCTATAATTGTTTTCAGTTCATTTTGGTTAGAGCTATACAATTTCTTGTACACAGGTACATCTAATCAAAACATTAAGGGTGTTAGTGTTTACAGTTAAACCTTCAACTCGTATCAGCTAGGGGCTGCACCTATAACGTAAGGTACTGATATAAACTAAACTATTTCCTCTTTTGACTTGCTTGGTACTTGTTGCTGATGCAATAAAGTGGAAAGATACACTATTTTACAGTAAATGTAATTTCATTGGCTTGACATATTGAAGTTTCTCCATTTTAAGTAGTTTTAAATCCAATTGTTTTTAATGATTACCTTTGTGAAATTACCTGAAATAAAGGGGTTATTATTGTCACATCAAATGTTATGAACATTTCATCACTTAATAGTTTTTCATCACTGATTGTTTTTTGGCACAGATAAAATGTGTTTATTGTCTAGATGTTAGTTTGTTGCTCAGACGTTTGAAGCCTCCTGACAGGATATACTTTTTTTTTTTCAAAACAGGAATTTAAAATCTTATCAGGTCCTCGAGAAAGGAACAAAACAGCTCCAGAAATCTATTTAAAACAAAATGGGTGTGAATAAATACATAGTGGGAATCACACCCACATGCCTGGCAATGGCCATGCTCTTGCCAGCGGCACTGCTAGTCTCTCCCCTGTCATTTTTCTCCTTTGTAAATAATAGAATTCTTATGTTGGTAAGACATACCATTGTTTAATGGGTCACATGATCCATGGAACCAAAATGGCAAAATATGGGCGGTTCCACTTTCCAAGTCTATTGCTGTGATGAATTCACTGACAGAGAGCCCTACCCAATCAGCCAATCAGTGTGGGCATATTAAGTAAGCTTGTTCGTGGAACAAGACATCATCTATAGCAACAGGGTCAACCCTGCCCTTTGTTTTTTGCTTAAAGTTTCTCCCCATTCCTTAGTAAAAGTTGGTCTTTGCAACTTTCAGATTTTAAGAAGAAACTCTTAGCTAGGAACTTTTACTGCTGTTTGGGAGGCCTCTTAGTGGTGAGATTAAATGTTTTGTGAATATGGCCCCTGGAGTTTATTATTATGAATAATCTCATGACTGAAACCCACCTACAATTTACCTTCATGTTTTGAATCTACTTTACAGAAAATGTCAGACTTGTTTGGCTTGCCACATACTTGTCACCCACGCAGTGACTTTTAATGGGGCAGCTTTCAAGTTCCAAAAATGCTCAGGCATTTAGTCATGCTTCTCCCACACAGGTTTCAGTATTCTACCTTACCTGGTTAGAGACTCACTGTGGCTAATCTATGATTCACATTAACCTCTTCAGTTGGACTATTATGGTTTCGATTAGTAAGCAAGGATGGAAGCTCAGGAGGGATCAATATAACTTTTATGGTGTGCAGTTATGTGTTTGTAGATAGACAGCCACAGTGGCACTTCACAATACAAGTCCTTACTCATGGCGACAACAATTCCGGAACCAACACAATGTTCCTTGTACAGCTGACCAACTCTTTACATTCCCTTTTTCTTTGTGAATAGTCGTTATTCACTGTCCCTGTTTATAGAAAAATATAACTTCCAACAGTTGGATATTCTTGTTAACATGTTTGGTAGTACTTTATTCTTATTTCTTTAATTCATATCTCCGCAAACTTGAACAAATACACTTTGTGAATAGAAATTGTGTTCCTGCATTCATTTTTATTTCTACCTTCTTCAACTTTCCATTCACATAGTGCAAAAAATGAGTGACATTTTACAGTACATGTAATAAACTTTGCAGATATTAAAATTTTCGCCTCTAATTGTTTTCCCCATTTGTTGGAACTTCCCTCCACCCACTGCACCATTTAAAAGCAAATGTACCCAGTTAGTTCACTGTCAATGCAGACTTACAAGAGCAGGCTTGTCTGTGGTGAAGTCATATACCAGTAAATAGGTCTCTGTAAGCACACAGCTATGTTAGGTTGTCTGGTGTTTGTATCTGCTGATAACACACACCAGAGCCCACAGTCTTCTGAAAAACATGTACAGTTTGTTAAGAAATAGTTTATTCAAATTTTTTTCCATTGTTAATTAATTGAGTAACTGGAATTTGAAGTATTCAACTGTGGGGTAATGGCATATGAAACAGTTGCCAGCAGAAGCCAATGGAACATAGTGCTCGAGAGGAAAAATAAGCTGGTTGTTTGTGTATTTGCAAACATAGATTTAAATATTAATTAGATTTGCAAGCAGGACAAATTAAGTATGCTGGAAATTTGGGGACTATTTAACTATGAACTTACGTTCGGGATCATTTAATGTACTTGGAGTTGTGTAATAATTTGCCCTGAGTGCATACCCTCTAGGAATGTGTTTACCATGCCCTTCAAATTTAGTAAGAGTAATGAAAAAGTCTATAAAAGTCATTGTTGATTATCAGGTACTAATACACTAATCTTTGTTTTTATCTAATCTTTAATTGTGATAGAATCAATGAAAGAAAAAAGGAATTCTTAATCAAGTAATAGATATTTGTGTACAAATCAAGATTATTGGCACACCTGAAAGGTTGTATGAACCAAAAAGTATCTTCACATTGAAAAATGCTACACATGTAACAAATACTCATCTGATAAACCAATTAGATAATCCTTTTGTTTGACAGTTTTACCTAAATTAAGTTAACTTTTTTTTGTATTGTTCTGTTAATCTTGTAAAATCTAATAATTGTATGTGACTGCACTACATAAACTTTGTCACTACAAACACCGGCCATTTTAAAACTACAGCTAACTTCAGTTGTTGTAATTATCTATTTGGTTTTGTTTTCTCTTTCATTTTGGATGTTATTGCAAATGGAAGGCGATCATCCAATGCCAGGCAGGTAGGAGCATGATTGTTGACGTATGAGGAATAGAAAATCCTATATGAGGTAAGTGTTAGCTAGCTACAGCTGGTGCTGAACATAGTGTTCCCATGACTTTCCCATGGAAAGAGCTGTTTTTGCATTGTAAGCACCATTAGGAAAAACAGTGTCAGCTGACACTGAGAAAGTAAACAAAGTCTTGAATACTGTGAGAAGTAGACAGTATTGGCTTTATGCAGGTCCTGGAAGCTCACACACCACACCCAAAGGTTAGGGAGGGGTGCACATTGATTAAAGCAGACAGTACATTTAACAAGTATTCAAAAGTATTCAACCTTTTCCACATTTTGTTTTGCAACAACCCTTTTCTAAAAGTGAATAAACAGATTTTTTCCCTTGTCAGTCGAGACACAATATACCTAAAAAATGACCAAGCAAAAACAGGGTTTTGGAAATGTTAGCAAATGTATTAAAACATTTAAAACAGAATTGTCTAATTCACGTAAGTATTGCTGTGACACTTGAAATTGGGCTCAGGTGCATTCTGTTTCTATTGATCATCTTTGAGATATTTATGCAACTTGGAGCCCGCCTGCAGTGAATTCAATTGATTGGACAATTGGAAAGACACACACCTGTTCATATAAGGTTCCACAGTTGACAGTCATGTTAGAGCAAAAAACAAGGCATGAGTTCAAAGGACTTGTCCATAGAGCTGTTAGACAGGATTGTGTAGAGGCACACATTTTTTTTATAAAGGAGGAATGCTTCTTGGAAAGGGTACAATAGTACAACATTGAATGTCCCTATGAACACCGTGGCCTCCATCATTCTTAAATGGAATTAGTTTGGAACCACCAACACTCTTCACAAAGCTCGTAGAAGGGCCTTGGTTAGAGAAGTGAGCTATTACACAATGGTCACTGACAGCTCCAGAGTTCCTTTACGGAGATGGAAGAATCTTCCAGAAGGACAATCATCTTTGCAGAATTCCAGCAATCAGGTCTTTATGGTAGCCAAACCTTAGTAAAAGGCACACAACAGCTAGTTTGAAGGTTACTTAAAGGCACCTAAGGGCCTCAGAATATAAGACACAAGATTCTCTGGTCTGATGAAATCATGAACTCTTTTGGCCTGATTGCCAATTGTCTTGTCCGGCGGAAACCAAGCACTGCTCATCACCGGATCAATGACATTCCTGTGCAGAAGCGTGGTTGCAGCATTGTATGCTAGTTATTCTTCACTTATTTTTTTTGTTTTTTTCTTTGTTGTTGACCGTCATGTACGTTTTTGCTGCTGTTAGAAAGCACTGCACTGTAAGCATGCTAAGCATGTTAAACATTTTGTTGAGTCATTCACTTCTTTAAATATGATTCACAACTTTATCAGTGAATCTATGCTAGGAGTTCAATGCCATAAAGGTATGTATGTATGTGAACGTCATTGCTTATCGGTCAAGACAGAAAGTTTCACAATGGAAATGAAAAAGACATTTCAGAAAAGTATATTAACCGGTACTAAGAACCACTTCTAGTTCTGAGAGTGAACAGTTATTTGGTGAAAGGCTTCCAGTAATTAATGTCCCATAAATGTACGACGTGGGGCAAGCAGAAGGAAACTTCCCACCAGTGACCCAAAAGTACCTACATATCTCTATCAGTTTAACTAAGGATGGATTGCCCAGTGTTCAAGTGTAAAAATTAACGATTCACCAGTACTGTAGCACACAACTCATCTGTCAAAGGTCCTGATTATTTTAAGGTCCTAAAAGTGTATTATTTTTCTTCCATACATTTTTTGTATAGCCCATTATTATTTGGGTGCAGTGCTGAATACATTTTTTCATTTTAATGATGAAGATTTCCTGCATTTAGAGCCAAGGGATTATATTTGCTTTTTCAATTTTGCCTCTGGCTGCAACTGGGAATGTGTATTCTCTGGTGTATTATGCAAGGTATTCATTGGAATGTTGGACTGGTTTCACATACTGCTCTGCTATAAAGAGCTCACCAGTCACGCAGCCCTCAGACCGGATATGGACCTTTACATAACAAATTCAGTTTACTCAAGTTATTTATTACCTAAAATGTTAACCTAATAATCAAATATGAATCATAATTCTGTTTACCTAATCATCCAGTACTTCTCATAACTCTTTATCCAATGACCAATTGATCCAGTACTACTCATCTACATAGGGAAATTACATGACAATCAGAATTTAACTTCTACAATCTACAATACATTACACCTAAATTACAGTGTTATCACACAACCCTCTTTCTTCTAGGCCTGCACAGTCATTGCAGTTATTTTATGTCAGAATGTCAATGAAGGAACACCGTGTCCATAACAGTTTGGAATCCAGCATTGGGCTGTGGCTCCTTATAGGCATGCCTCAGCTTGCAGGACCAATATAACAAAAGACAGGCATAGGCCTCTTAACAGTTCATAATGCTGACATGACTCGTTTATCCTCAGAAAAACACCAGGCAAGGGTCTGATGTTGGCATGACTTCCAGACTAGTCAGCTGAGGGCACTTATGATGTCACACCCCTGCAATAAAACCAGTACACAGCTCATCGGTTTTAATCGTTTTCATGTTTCAACGGACATTCTGTATGTTACTCTTCAGTAGAAGAAGACAAGTATTATGAAACTAAGGTTGGGATTCATTTAAAAGTGCAACAGTAATGTTTAGGCAGTGTTTTTATTTACAATATTAATACTGTTCCCACACACTACCTACTCTGAAAAGCAAAAGCATATCTGTATGGAAGGTTTTCCTGGTAGCATTTGTAGATTTGAATACATTCTCCAAATCTGGTTTGTGAGTTAATTTGATGTCATTGTGCTCCAAACGTACAGTGATATGGAGGACATTTTGTACCAGAAAGATAACTTGCATTTCCAAATGAGCCTTAACAACAAACCTTGACCGTGTTAGGAATTTGAGAAGGATCACGTTCCATAGCTTTTAAACATGCAATGACTATGTTCACAAAGTTGTGTGATAGTTTAAAACATAAGCCATTAGCTTTTCCATGGATAATTTTTATCACATTATGTATTGCCTTTTAAGTTGCTGTTGTTTCTTACTTTTTCATGTTGTGATATCTGTTTTTATCTTACCAACATGTGCTTTGTTCCCTCGGCTTTGATAGTGCTTGATCTCTGTATGGAGATTGTGATTACCATCTTCATATTTTCTATGCTCTTGTTTTGATGTATCCTTCTCTGTCCCTTTCATGAGTTGACTATTGTTAAAGTACCATTGTCTTTTAAGACCAGTCAACTGAGTAATGTGAATGAACAAAATGGACTATGCCTAATCAACATGAAATGTTTTCTTTTTGTTTCTACTTTGGCTTATGCATCTGCTATTCATTGTTTACTTTCCTGAACCTTGGACCTTATACCTCACCATACTTTCCTTTCATGTTTTATGCTGTTTTGACGTTACACATTTGTTTTTCACTATTTTGCTTTGTCTCTACATTCACAGAGTTTCCAGTAAAGTGCCTTTTACTTTCCCTTCTCAGCTCCCCCTTCCCCCATGCTCCAGTGTGGCCTGCTGTTGGGATTCCTAGATGCGGTACACTCTGTTTTCCACATTCCACTCCCCTTACATCAGTCTGGCTAAAGGAAGGATGTGTGTGTGTGTGTGTGTGTGTGTGTGTGTGTGTGTGTGTGGGGAGGGGAGGGGGGGGTTCTTGTTATGCCATTCAATGACGCCTGTGTTTTGGAAAGAGGCCCCTGACCCAGACAGACCCTGGTGGTCTGAAGAAGCCTCTCGCCAGCCCACTGGCCTGGAAATGGAGTCTGCTAAAAAGAATCGGATGTGATGATCTCTACTGCTACAATTAATTAACCAAGCCTATATTCTGGGGTGCCTGAATATGTGGTCCTTAAACAGGCTTTCTCTATAATTCTTGGTATATTTAAAGTAACTCCTTGTTCATTTGGACTCATGGCAGATGCTGTTTTATATCAAGTGTGGGAGGAGGGAGTGTGAGGAACAGGGAGAGCCATGTGGGAGGAGACATCAAACAAGATGGGAAATTGGATCCCCTTTCACAGACAAAGCATCCTGTGAGGTTCAGGGACAAAGGAAACACAATCAGCCATGTGACCATGAACATTGTGACCTACACATACCCAACCCCATTCAGCTTTTTCCCATTCAGTTGTATTTATTTAGACAAGTCTTAATTTCCAAATGTCTTCATTCAAGGTAGACATTATTAAACACATTTATGTTATTATCCATGTTATAATAATAGATCAAACCCCACTTTGGTGTTGCTTGCCAACTCAGGTGTTCAGAATAGTAGAAAGGTTGTGGACAGAGAAAGATTACACGTGGTTGGTTTTATGTCCATTCTCACAGTTTTCTCATTTGAAACATGTAACTCAAGGTGGGACATTGCTTGTTATCCATTTACCTTATAAAGCTGTTATAACGCAAATAAACCCATCTATTGACAGAGAATACTGCCATCATGGGTCAAGGACATATTTTTTTGTTGTTGACAGAACTTGTTGCTTGTTTGTGTAAAGTACGCTATGGTACCAGTAACCTTTTGAGGATAATTTTAAAACAATCACAGCCTCAGTTAAAAGTCACACAACAGAAATGTTGTGTGACTTTAAATCATGCTAGTTTTCTTCAAAAACATTGTGTTCTACTGTGTTCTTTAAATGTACTTTAGTCACCAGATTAAAGAGCATTTCAATGAGTCAAAGGGAGTGGTCATCATGCTATTTTAAATATCAGTCATCCCTACAGAGATCTGTTACTTTAACTAAGCAGCATAGTTAACCAAGATATGGACATTGTCACACAATTATTATCAGATAATGTCAAAAAGGCAGGTTTTAGCTGACTGTAAAACAAGGAAAACCATTAAAGGTCTCAGTGGTACAAAAGTTTTTAAAAAAAATGTTTGTAGTGTACTGTGAAAAGGTATCAGTAGAACCAACTTGGGAGAATGTTCAGTCCGGACATAGTTTGTTTACTGCAAACAAAACAACACCCATTTTTGTGATCCAATTCTACATAGGTCACTAAGCTCTCTGGGGGAAATTTTTTGGGACAAAGGTTTTTTTGTCTGGTGTGGGTTACTTCCATCTGCCTACACAGTGAATTTGAGATTTTGACTTGTCCTCCCCCCGAAACTATCTGGCCTCAACATTCATTTCACATCCTCGAAAGAGGAAGTGTGTACATTCTTACGTATTTAACTTCTCTTCACTAGTTTACAGGTAGGTGTGCGAGGATAACCAAATGTAAATGTGACACAGCTCATGGAAAAAGGCTACAGAGTAGAGGCTGTTACATAAATCCAATCAATTAAAAATGGAATATTACAGAAATAATATTTTCCCTACATCTTTGTGATCTTAAAGCCATTGGTTACTATCGCTGCTAATGGAGCAGTGTGATAATAATAAACACATGCATAGGTCCCCGGGGATCGGGTGCGGAGTGTTTAAGTCTCAGGGAGAGCCCCAATTAACCCATGTCACTTTCCTGTTGATTGAGAAAACCCCAGACAGGTCCACTCGCTCTCTCACTCTCTGGTTTGTGTGTGACTAAGTGCTTTGGTACAGAAACAACACATACAAAATAAAGAAAACACAAGAACAAATGATGAATGTGAATATGTCTTGAAACAAAAGACATTCACATTTAAATGGAACTAAAGACAGATGAAAAACAGCAATAACTGTCAGTCAACCAATACGTTTTGGCAAAACCACCTGGAAGACATGCCCCCTTGCTTATGTTGATTTTATTTAATAGTAAATTCACCTTTTACATTACAAGCCTATCTATTGTTAATTTAAGAATGCACAGGGCTACACACACAACACAAATATGTTAAGCAGGCCATTCATGTTGTTGGCATCCTAGTAACCCCATACAACCCACACCCAAAAAAACATACCAAAAAACCAAAACATCATAAACAACGCCCAATCACCAGAAGCTACTACAAATAACTTTGTATATTCCATTTCATGTGACACCCTTTGAGTATGTGCTGCCATCTTGTGGTGCGACATCCCCCCGATCGGTCTTCAGTTTTGTTTCTCTTTTCCTCTAAGGAGTGTTGGTGGGTGGAGATGGGGAGGCCATCAGGAGAGTTAAACTCACCCGGGCATGTGACTTAAGGCACTCCAAGCTGTAGATCAGCCGTGATTGAGCAACATTAACTGTAGACTACAGTAGTATTTCCACACACATATTCTTTTTAATGAAATGCATGCCTGTCATCAATTGGTTTATTTGGGATTTTTGTTCATGAATATTATAATGAACGTGTGGTTCCCATTCTTTTGTTTACAGCTTAAGAGCCTGGTTGTGAGTATTGATGGCTCGTCTGCAATTTGAAGCCAGGATATTTGTTAGACTGACTTGTTCAACTGATAGTAAACCTGCCCGACCGGAGTCTCATGACTGGCAAGAAAGGCTGCAAAAGTATTTGGATTTAGTTTAGTGAGTGCACATTTAGAGTACTGTGAGAAGTCTTAGGCCACCTTAGAACATTGTGTAAAGCCAGTTATTTGAGAAGTAATAGCTAATTTGTCCAAAAAAAGCCACTTAACATTCACATGAACACAAAAGAAACATTAACACAATGAAAACTAACATAAGCTTATTTTGTTCTTAAACAGTCAGTATTCTGTGTGCCTTCCTGAACATGTAAAATTGAAGCATCTGCAATGTTTTGCAAAATGGGGTAAATTCTATCAAGCCTCTTGGTGGATTCGCAACAACTATTTTGAATGTCCTAGGATTATGGTTAGAATGTGTGCAGGATAATTTTTTGGGTACGTAAAATCCATGTATTGGCCGTGTCCAGAGTTATCATCAGACAAGGCTACAGTGCTACTGGAACCCCAATATACGTCCCTATTTTATGGTGTAGTAGTTCATGGACTGGAGGATTAGCATTGGTTGATTTGCATCTTTTGGATCTTAAAAACGCTCCCTTTAATTTCCCTGGTGTCCCCACCCTTCAGGACTATTTGGTTTGACAACTCCCGGGTGTCCTAGTTCATACACACCTTGTTGTGTTGCAGATCTAGCTTCAGTACGACTCTCGTCACTGCCCAAAGCCCACGTGGCTTATCTGGATTCTCCCAAAAGACTCAGAACACAGCCCACCTGTACTTGACCTGCTGGTTACTGGAGCATTGAATGTAGCTTTAAAAGGTGTTTTACTCTTGTTTTCCTAACCAAAATTATTAAATTGTATCATGCAGTACACCAGTAAGGAAGCATGTGCAATTTGTCCTGTTCCTCCAGTCATTGATTCAGGATTTCCCTTTAATTCGTCTCCCGTCCGTATCAGCATTGCCTGTTCAGCCAGAATACCCGAGTTGTAAATGGCTAGCAATGCATCACCTGACATCAGAATAGGTCCTATCACATTATCCTATCAGATTGGATGGCCGTGCTGGCATGCTGGTTCAAACCCACCCATCGCCCCTGCCTCCACCTGTTTGGCTCTGTGTTTCTCTGACTTCTTTGTGGGGTAATCGGTACTGTGTACCATGCTCCTTGTCCATATGTGGATGGCTATAATAATATCATGGTGATGTTAGTGTTGGTCGTATCGTATACATGATCACGTGATGGCATTGAGTGACCCCAGAGAAGCAGAACTACAGTCTGCACTATAATGTTGTAAAAAGACAAAACATTTACAGAGTTGCTCGGATGTTTCCCTTGTTGTTCTTGATTGACAACATTTGACAACTGATTAAGCCATATTTAGTGAAGCTGTATTTTCTGACTGCCAGGAACAGACAACATATATGCAAACTATTTTGCTGAAAACAGATTTTTGGTCTGTGAAACAAAGACGTTATATCGTAGTCATGTTATATTGTGTTCAATTACGCTGTTGTATTAAATGTTTTGCAAAAGAGGGTTGAGGAAGTCTTCCAGATACAAAGAGAATAAATGGCCGGACATTCTGTAAATGTTAATGCATTTAACAATTATTGACATTTATATTAGTACCTTTAACCAAAGTTCTAGGAAATGCTTGCATCCGATTAAGAATATCCAATTTACTGTAGATCCCAAGACCAACAAGTTAATTTTGTCCATGAATCTATAATGTACCATAAATATGTCAACACTTCTTATAGAGGCTTTGAGACACACATTTGCACAAACCCAAATGGTTACCAGGGCAATAACATTAATTAACATTGTTACAGGTCAATCTTTTGGCCACTCCGGTGTTGGTCATAACATGGATCCCTCTGACATTAAAAACACAAATGTTCTCAACCTGAGCAACTCCAGCATCTCCTAGAATGATTATTAATATGGATTATTGACTGCTTGATTATTAAAGTCAAGTTACAATAGGCATTAATGATACCACATCGTACAGAATTGTAATCAGCCTTCCACTTGATAACATATCTTTTCTCAGAGGTTCAGAAAAGCACCAGCAGATGTCCCTATTACCTACGACACATCTATAGCTGTGTTAATTGAGGCACTGATAAGCACATAGACATCCCTCAACTATCTCCGTCACGCCCTCCCTCCCACTCTTTCTCTCCCCCTCTCTGCTTAGCGATTCAGACACTATTGCAAAGCCAAAATAATAAAATGCTGACCTCTCAAAGTGCTGCCAGTATCCTTGTCTCAGCATAGGAGTCTGGGAGGTAGCAAGGGGAGGGGAGAGGCAGTGGGGCCACCAAAAAAAAGCTAACTGGTTGGAGGGAGAGAGAAAAAAGAGAAAGGCCATTCTCGGGTTCCAACAGCAGCCTTTAGCTTGTTGAGGGCTCCAGCACTGCAACTCTGTGAAGGTAGGTAGGAGGCTGCTCCTCTCTCTACTTTGGGGACGCCAACAGCATGAGTGTTGCCCTTTCTTTATTCTTTCACTCTCTCTGGGGGGTCTGCTTGGGGCAACGCTTTACCCAATGTGCATGTGTCATTGTGTGAGAGACTGTGTCAATCACGGAGGCGTTTTAGTAAACGGCAAAACCAATGAAACCTCTGAAAACAGATTATTTTCATAAAACATTTGTTTTTACAGGTGTCGTTTGAATAACATATGTTACTTTGACTGTAAAAATTGGCAGGTTGCATTTCTAATTGCCTAGGATTATTTTGCTCACAACTTTTGCCAGTTGGGCACTTCCAACTTGCAGTTCTGTGAAACTCGAAGCTAGAGTATTTTCACTCAGCGAAGATCTTTGGCTGATATGCTGGGGTTAAGTCATCTTATATCTGTCTATCGTTCTGCAGTTCATTTGTCATGGGGGCTTTGTAACATTGTCTCAGGGGACAGTCACTTTAGGGGGGTGTCTCACCGCCTACACCCAGCTAACATTAAGGGAACACCTGATGTTTGAATGGTAGTGTTGGCTGGATCGAGTTGTCTTCAGGGCCTTACATTTTGGCTGATTTGTGCTAAAGAGGCACACAGTGTGCCTCCACTGTGCCTAAATGTGTGTTGTTACAGCAGCTTAAAAACACAGAATTGAATTACAATGTCCTCATAATGCACTAGAGAGAAATATTCTCAAAGTTAGTTGTACTTGAAATGCACTTGGCTTTCACTACTCAAAGAATTACAATATTAGTGTGTTTTCATCAGAACAGGTAACTGGTTTAAGAAAGCCCAGCGAAGCCAATATGACTTGCTCGTCCAATGTTGATGAAAACAGTTTACCCAGAAAGATTTTGATGAGCATTAACATTGACATATTTCAAGGCCCTCACAACACCCACAAACAAATACAACATAGCAAGTTCTCAGTTGCCTTAACTTCTCCAATTGGAGCTCCAGTGGGGTGACGGCACAACCCAAGCCCAGGAAGATTCACACCGTTGGAAGGAGACGACTTGCCAAGCTAAAATTAAGCTGGGGATGATTTGGAATGTTACACTTGGTTGGCAAGGCATTGAGTAGCCAATCCAGAAACACGGAACTCTTCAGACCTGTCAACCAACGGAGTGACTCACCTCTTTGGCACTTTGAGCTCTCTCTCTAATGGCCATTTACGTGGCTTGTTCGTCAGGTACTCAACAGGGTGCACATCAGTCATATTGGCCTGAACCAGACTGCGCAGCAACTTGGCGAAACAGCTGTTTTGCAGAAGTCGTTTTGAAATGTTTACATGAACTGGGAATTGACATCCAGCATGTGGATGCATTATTCGGTTGAAAGGTGCCACAAGTGGACTTGGAGAAAGTAGCTCAGTTGACAAATTCAAAGTGAAAATTGTCTGAACCAGATGTCACAAGTGGAAAAGAGGAGCAGCTCTAACAAAAAACATGTGAAATGAAAACAAATGTAAAGCAGTGGATGTTCTCAAAAGCAGTGATCTCTGAGTGACTATCTGTGCACAACAATATACATTTCCTAAGGCTTTGATTAGCTAAATCAGAGGAAGGTTTTTTCTTTACTGTGTATTGATTAAAATCCCAAGAGAATCTTTTAGCCAGGCATTGACCAGGTGCAGAGAATAACACAGATTCTGACTGGAAAACATTCCTGAGCCAGCTGCCTGGTGACAGGTGACACTATTCTGGTGGGCAGGCTTGGGCCCAATAAGAACAGAAGGGAGACAATTCAGGAAGTGATTTGAGTTGACATTTTGAAACAACTGGAAATGAAACAACTTCAAAATAAATGCGGTCTACTTCTCAGTTAACTAACACTGATTTCATGTTTTTTCCATTTATTGGTTTTCCTCTGACCTAAATGTACAGTCCAAGGAATTTCCCTTGAGCACATCATGTATGCATGACTGAAAGATTTATAAGGGTTCTGATAATCCAGTTGTGGTCCTTTGGTATGGTATAGTGGTCCAGCACATAAAGACTTCAACTACTGCTGTATTGAGAAGCCAGGCTGGCCCAGCTATATATTTTATTCAACAAAGTCCAAATTGATCTAGCAAAGAGCTGTACACTGACAAAATTGCAGTAACTGCAATTGTCTGCTTGATGTAAGACACAGTAACAGTTATCTACTGCAGTTATGCCAAACTCTACCTGAAGTTACAAGAGCATGTTAGAGAACAAAGAAACAAATAAACTCCTGTCAATCTTCAGGTCAAGACTAGTGAACAGGTGGCATCAGCATCTTTTTCATACTCAGCTGTTTGTGCCTGCGTTTTGTGTCATTGGCTTTACACATTAGAGCTACACTGTGCTTTTGAGGTGACCGCTCCGATGACATAAAACATACATGGACACGTGCCCTCAACACCACGAAACACATCTAAACGTATATGTACGCACTTCAGTATGTCTGTGGTAAGAGCGATATGCAAGGATATAAAGCATCATTCCAGGAATTAACAAGATTAGAGACACACCACTAATTTGTCAATCAACAGGTCCCCATGACACAGATTTTCTATTGACGGACACATTAGGTTTTCTGTTAACACCCGGGGCGTTAAACAGCCCATCACAACCTCATTGTAATGTTCTCTTACTGAATTAAAATGTGTTAAGAGGCAACAAGGATGGATTCTGAATGCATTTCCTAAAAAAGCCAACATTCATTCATTAATCATTAATTCATTAATCCATTTTATGGACGGAAAACTTGAATTACATATATTATTCACCGTACATTCAATAGGTACATTACTCATGTCTATGAGTCACCAGTTTAGCCAGTGTAATACATTATACTTTCATTGTGGTATTTCCGCCACTGATTGCCCAGTCTTTGTGTTTGCTTAATTGTTGGCCTCCTCTATCCAGGTTTTGGTGGAAACTGCCCTCAGATCTGTGGTGCATTTCGATCTGTGTCTGTCCACTGGTGGGTGTAGAGGAGATATGGGTGGGACTGCTCATGGGTGTCAGCCAGTGATAAATAAGGGAACACCCCCCTCTCCCCTCTGCTACGCTATCCTGTCCTGTCCTCTTTTCTGTAATTCTAAACCTAGTCCACACATTGGAACTAAGAATAGCAAAGAACTGGCAATCTCTTTCACTTTCTTTCCTTCTCCGTCTCTCTCTTTCCCCATTTGAATCCATATCTAAGTTCTATAGGAGTATATTCTCTTCAGTTTCAGAAGAAATGTCCAAGTTTAGCCATGCTGGTTTGTGCATTTGTGGGCATCAAAATTCGCCAGAGGAAATGTCTGTTGATCACTGGAAATGCAGTTTTAATTAACATCATTCCCTCACTGAGGGAACACTGGGGAAATGGACTGGATGTAACTTAATGGAGATCACAATTTGAAATGACAATTTGGTGGTTGAATCGGCTAGCTACGTCGTTCTGTTTCTGTGTTCTGTGTAGTTATGTTCTATTTTGCCTGCTTCTATGTTAAGTTAAGTTTCATCTTTGTAATAAATTTCCCCTGTCTGTTAACCCCATGTTAAGTCCCTATTTAAGTTCCTCCTTCCCTAGTGTTTCTTGTCAGTCATTGTATTTTGTGACATTTGTGTCCTGTGTCTTTGGTTGTGTCCTGATTTGCTTGGTATAAACAATCATTAAAATGGCAGATGCCTTCACTGATGATGTCCATAATAAAATGACTTTTTGGCTGCTAGAGGCCTCTACTCATGCAGGGTACTGGCTTGTACTATCTGAGATGTCTCTCCTCTCCCTACAGACAGAGTCCTGCTCACCCCTGGGGTTGTGAGGCGTGTTTGTGTGACCCTAGCTAGAAGCCCAGCCAGCCAGCAGACATGTCAAAAAGTGACCCCCGGGACATCGATGAGGATGCCATCCTCAAAGGGATGAGCGCTGAGGAGTTAGATGCGCTGGAGTATGAGCTGCAAGAAATGGACCCAGAGGTACTGAGAGCCCCTGGGGGCAAATAGAAACAATAACTCCAGCACACAATTGACGGATATGCACAGAATAGTGCACATAGAAAACCAAAAATAACTGAGCCACTGGCAATAACAACATTTCCTTTATCATCCTCTGACATTGTAACATTTACTTAGGAATGTCTGCTTTAAGCATGTTCAATGTATAGCTCTGGAAAGAGTTACAGTTTTTGTTCCTTTGCGAAAGTTTTGTGTGAGGAACAGAAGGGTTAAAATTAAGAGACCATTGCAAATTCAACGCTTCTGTTCCTCACTCAAAGCTTTCCTTTGCAACTTTCTTGGAAAGATAAGAAAAAGGTCTTAATTTTTTTTCTGGAGCTGTGTATTAAGCATTTACTGCTAAATCTGTCTCCTACAAACTAGTACTAGAGCCCCAGTGGATCCAGAGTGTTCCGTACACTGTCCACAATACCTCTGACCTCAACTGTTTATGTCCCAGAATGCCATGCTGCCTGCAGGGTTCCGCCAGCGTGACCAGACCAAGAAGAGCCCGACAGGGGTTTTCGACCGTGACGCCCTGCTGGATCACTTGGAGAAAACTGCTCTAGAGCATGAGGACAGAGAAGACCTAGTGCCCTTCACTGGAGAGAAAAAAGGTACAGTAACTAGACTACAGGACAACATTATACACTACACTAATCCACACTACAGTACTGAAGGGTTGGTCTGCTCTTGCATGGGTGCCTTTAAGTTCCAAACCCACAGTTTGAGAACCGCTCAACCATAATATTGAAAAGGCATGAGACGCATACAACTCTATAGACAATCTAGTTGGGAGGTTCACAAAGCCCATACAAGCCAAGGTTTACTGGTGTTTTCCAAACAATACAAATACCGGTTTTCCCCAAACAACCATCTTATAGGATTACTATACAACTCACAGTGCACTCTGGGAGGACAGGTGGTTTTACTCACTCTGCTTGCTTGACCAGGAAGTATTAACTGACACACACTAGGAGAACAGTGCATTCCCAAGGTCAACAGCTCCACCTACCACCAGGAGACGCTAGAGGTCTGCAAGACAAGGCAGCCCTGTCCAACATCCCGCCCCATCCACCACGGATGGCACATGAGCCAATTTGGACTGCTCTGAGGAACCCCTGGAAACTGTTGGCATGCCACAACTAAGATTTGTTTTTCAAATGATAAGATTTCAACCTACAACTATTGGAGCTTAACCGCCAGTATATGATCTCACACCACAATGCCTATCTGCCTGTCAGTGTATTTGACTGTAACAGCACGTTGCCCTTGCTGGACGTCATATAAAATCATATATACACTACGTGCACAATTATTAGGCAAATCGTATTCCTTAAGATTTATTTTATTGTTGAACAAACACAATGCTCGCATCCAGTCCCAAAAAATAATTGAACAATAAGAGTGAAGAATTATCAGGCAACTAATAAAAAATAAATTCTACCCACTCGTGTTTATTCTAAATTTAATTGTAACTTAATGTATTTGTTTCACAAAATGACAATTAATTAAAAGAAAATTCCTTTTAAAAATATCCAGTGACCAATATAACCACCATTATTTTCAATAACTGCTATGAGCCTTCCATCTATGGAGTCTGTCAGTTTCTTGATCTGTTCATGATCAACTTTCGCAGCAGCAGCAACCACAGCCTCCCAAATGCTGTTTAAAGAGGTGTTGTCTTCCCTGACTGTACCTCTCATATTTGAAAAGGGCCCACAAATTCTCAATAGGGTTTAAGTCAGGAGAGGAAGGGGGCCAGGTCATTATTTGGGCATCTTTGTGGCCTTTGCTTGCTAGCCAAGCAGTGGAGTACATGGATGCATGTAATGGAGCATTGTCCTGGATGAGGATCATGGCCTTCTTGAATACTGAGGACTTCTTCCTGAACCACTGTTTGAAAAAAGTATCTTCCAGAAACTGGCAGTACGTTTGGGAGTTGAGTTTCAGTCCATCTTCAACCCGAATAGGTCCAACTACCTCATAGCAGCCCATATAGTACCCCTCCTCCACCTGGCTGATGCCTGACTGAAGTGGTGCCGTGTGTCCATTAGTGATCCATGCATGGGCCCATTCGTCTGGTCCATCAAGAGTCAATCTCATTTAATTGGTCCAAAAACATTTGAAAAATCTGTCTTCAGGTATTTCTTTGCCCAATCTATACAACATTTCAAATCATATTCAGTGGTGGTCGTATTTCAGCCTTCTTGACCTTGGCCCTGTCTCTGAGCACTTGACACCTTGTACTTCTGGACACTCCAGGTAGGTTGCTGTTCTGGAATATGATGGCGCTGGAGGTAATGGGTACCTGGTAGCTTCACGTTTAATTCTTCTCAAGTCTTTTGCAGTTAATTTGCATCTTTCCATGCATTTTTTTGTACCCCAGTTGACTATTCGCAACATAACCTTTGATTGTCCGGTGGTCATGCTTGAATAGTTAAGCTATATCAAGAGTGTTGCATCTGTCTGAAAAGCATTTTATACTTTGACTTTTCAGTGTCAGTCACTTTTTTGGCCCATTTTGCCTGAGGTCATGATGCTGCATAATAATTATGCACACCTTGATATTAGGGGTTATTCACTGTTGCTACACCCTCCCACGTTACACAAATAAATTCTACCTGAAAACGATTCAAACCAATGAGCATTCTAATTTATACGGTTTGGAGTTGTAAAATGTGCATCGAAATAATGTTATGATCAGAATACTCACTTACCTAATAATTGTGCACACAGGCAGTGTGGATGTAATTCCCACCAGAACACTGTCTAATGTAAACATGCACCTGGGATTAAGTCTGGCTCATGAACCCTTGGGTATTAGTGGCCTTGACAGTCCCTCTGTTTTTGTCTTTTTCTCTTTTTTTCTGTCCCTCTCCAGGGAGAGCGTTTGTTCCTAAGGAGGGCCACGGGAAGATTCCCATCCATGAGCAGATCACCCTGGAGCCTGAGCTTGAGGAGGCCCTGAAGAATGCTACAGACGCTGAGATGTGTGACATAGCAGGTGAAAACCTATTCCGCCATGTACTTAAGTCCCAATATGTAGTCCCATCACTGTGATAAAAAACCTTATCTGTCCCAATATGCAGTTCCATCATTGTGATAAAAACCTTCTCTGTCCCAATATGTAGTCCTATCATTGTGATAAAGACCTGTACTGTCCCAATATTTAGTCCCATCACTGTGATTAAATCCTTACTGTTCTACTGTAGCCATGTAGGAACACAATTTATGATGTAGTGTCTGCATTATGTTAATCAGTGGTGTAATAGTACTGTGTAGCAAGTAACCTTCAATTGAGAAAGCCTTTTTATATACACCAGAAGGCAGTTAGTGCCTTTCACTGTCACCTTGACAGCTAAGGAACACTACATACATTGTATTGCAAGCTTCTCTCATTGACTCAAATTCATTGTCTAATATGTCCTTTGTTTGAAAAACTTACTGAAAGTCAACCATCAACGACAGACTGTTAGATTCCCACACATGCACTGTACCTGCATGATGTGCCACTTCTGGGGGCAGTGGATCAAACCATTGTGAGGCGAAGTGCGGGTGTCACGCTCTTTTGAAACTTAAAAAATGCACTATTAAGGGTCGATAATCAGCACAGGTGCTTTCAGTGATTCATATTAATATCATTGAAATTACATAGTTATGCTTACAGTGATATATGTTTTTTCCCTAGATGGGGAGTCAGTTCACCCCCCCCCCATGGTTTCTTATGACGTTAACTCCCCTGTAATGGTTGAACACACATTTGTATTGGGTGGTAGGCTATTGTGTTAGCCTACATTGTTACTTCGTGACATTTGCATATGCTGTCCCATTCTCACTAATTGCATTGTGACCCAATTGATAATTTTGACATCAGCCCATTTTCTTTTGGGTCTTTATAGACCCATTATCATTTCACTGCTAGTTGTTCCAGATATTACTGTTACAGAGCACCACATAAACAGATATGGAGTGAAATGAGCGACATGGCAGCGCAGGGAGCTCCAATTCCCTGTGATCAGCAGCGGCACAAAAATAAGCTGGCTAACGGCCACCAAAAGGGAGGAATGGAAAGAAGGATGGGGTGGGAGGGAGTTAAACACTTGTCTGTTGGGTAAAGATAGTATATCAATTTACACCAAACAAGAGGCATTCCTGTTTAAAACAAACAATATTGAAACTAAGAATATTTTATGTTTAGGGCAATTTAAGATGTTGAAACATTGTAAAACCACTTCAAATTAGAGAATGCATTCCACCGATTTCTGGGCATAATTTGTGGTTGTTTTTAGCCCTATTTGCTCATGTTCTGTGGTTACCATAGAGCTGGAAGACAGCCTTGGCAGAGAGCTAATGTATAATTTGGGAACATTTAATATTTTGTATGTATCTTTATATTATATTTTTGCTTTCAAATACCTAAGCAGGTACAGCTTGTATGGGTTAAAACAATCACGTAAAAAAAAAAGACATCCCTAGACAATTTTCTTTACGTTTTTAACATACTTGACCCATGAATACACAACCATTTGCCACGATCACACCTGTGCCACCATTAAAAACATGCCCATCCTTCACAATATGGCCCAGAACAACCACTGTTTAATGGCAACAGTTAAATCCCCAACTGTATCAACCTACTGGACAGGGGCAGCCTACCTCGGTCCATGAGGCAGATCTAACACTAATACTCCCCGGAGCCTTTCTTTAACAGGAGAACCACACAGAACAGGAATCCGGAAAGTGACAGGCTGGGAGTTTGGGGAGTGGAACTGTGTGCGCCCACATAGATTAGCCTGTCTCTAACCCCTTTATTGGGAACACTGTTTTGACCCTGGAGGGAATCCAGATGAGGATTAGCCCTTCATTAGCCTCTGTCACTCCTTTGTTTGGAGCTGGATCTGAGTCTACAATAGCATAGTGGGCTGGCTGGCTCCATCAGCAGCAACACAGGGACAGGAACCTCATGACACTTATCTATTAACAGTACTGACGGCAATTGTTGTTAATGTTGACGTGGGGTTGAAATGTTAAAACTACTGTAGACTGCGCTGTAAAGTTGTCGTGCGACACTGGCACATTATCCCTATCCCTCTCTCCTCACAAGGCCTTCTTTCCCATGCTTCCCTGCTTGTCCCGGGTCGGAGCCCGGGGCGGGTGAAGGTTTTGCTGTCGCAGCAGTTGGCGTGTGACACAGTTTGGTGGTGGGGGTTGGGGGCATTTGTCATGAGACAGTTTAAAGTGCTGCCCTCTGCTGGGGATTTGAGGAACACATGGATTCAAAGCATCTAGGGACGCATGGCCGACAACTTTCTTATCCTGTTGATCCCTAAAAGCAACATCTGCTTGCGTCCGATGTTTTCAAGAGTCAATATGTCTGATTTGCTGAGCAAACGTGCACGCATATCTGGAAATCAAAGAAAGTCCTCTGGGCACGCAGTCATACCGTATACAACATTTTCCATGTCTGTATATGCATTTAGAGTGGATTAATACCTTTTTACAGAGCTCTGTTTTTAAAAACTGAGTGAAAGCACTTATCGTTATCAGGTCAAGCAAATACACTGAGTCGGCACATGTATAACACTGTAAATACCTAGTATTCTCATGTTTTGATGTCCGGCAGTGTTGAGTAAACACTGCAAATGTGTTTAAGTTGTTCTGTTGTTCTAATGGGGCACTCATAAATATGCACACACAGTTTCGAAATAATTAGGGCCTTGTGGTTCTTTACTGTGACACACTAAATGTATTAGCTGACAACTACTTTTAATCTTGATAAATTGAGGAACAATTAATTGAGGAATTCCATCACATCAAGCCTTTCCATTTGTTTGCAGCCATCCTGGGAATGTACACACTGATGAGCAACAAGCAGTACTACGACGCCCTGGGCACCACCGGTACCATCGCCAACACAGAGGGCATCAACAGTATGTATATATATGACTGTCTGCTGAAACATTCACTATGTTACACATGTAGGACTACTCACACATCCACCTACCATGCTCTTTGCATTAGGTGTCGTAAAACCAGATCCATTCAAGATCTTCCCAGACGAGCCGCCCAACCCTACGAATGTGGAGGAGACCCTTCAGCAGATCCAGACTAATGACAGCAGCCTGCTTGAAGTGAACCTCAATAACATTAAGGTGAAGACAGTGGGCTTGAGGATCTTACAGTCTGAATGTATAGAGACCAATTGCACTACGGAAGATGTTCGTGGAGCCTTGTGTTGTGGCTCAATCACCGTAAACTACCATTCTGTTGATGTCATAGGACATTCCCATCCCAACGCTGAAAGAGATCTTTGAGGCAATGAAGACCAACACTCACGTGGAGTCCCTGAGTATCGCTGCCACCCGTAGCAACGACCCTGTGGCCTTTGTGAGGACATCCTGCTATCTTAGGCTAGCCATGAAAAAATTATAATGTTCATGCCTGTATTGTAATTTACACCTGATATTTATAAACCTGGCCCTAGTAATGTGTGTGTGTGTGCCTGTGTGTGTGTACCAGGCAGTTGCTGAGATGCTCCAGGAGAACACCACTCTGCAGAGTCTTAACATCGAGTCGAACTTCATCACCAGTGAGGGCATGACGGCCATTGTCAAGGCCATGGCCAACAACAATACACTGACCGAGATCAAGATCGACAATCAGGTCAATATAAAAGGGTCATGTAATACAATTACTCTTAAATATATGAGATTCAAGGCATTACAGAGTGGATATATATTGTTGTGCAACAGCAAAAAGTACAGAGTGGATAAATGTTTTTGAGAGGGGAATCAAACACGGGTCGAAACATGGAAGGACAGGGATAATCCCACAAGACTACAGGGCCTTTTATCCCAGCCATTATATTTTTCCTGAAATAACATGGGCAACCACATATTTATTTATGGAACCTAAGTGTACTTTTGTTCAAAGATTACTGTAGATGGTCGTCCATACAATAAAAGTTGAATAGATAACCACTAGGTTATGTGAACTTGGAGGAAATTGAATGAATTGGCTAAATCTCAAATCACATACTAGAAGTATGGACTTTGACAATGATGGAGAAGTATGTACTGTTTTGTATATAGTAAGCTAGTAAGCCAGTTTTGGAACCGATTGGGACATACTACCTAGTCAGAAAATTGTGTATCAACATTGGATCATTTTGTCATGCATTAACATCACGCAAAATTTTAATATTGAGCTTGACACCATTAATCATTGTGTTAAACTGACTAACATTTCTTATTAAATTTACTTCCACCAGCAATAGCATCTATGAAATGTATGGCTATTATTAGCCAATAATAGGCATACCAGTATCTACTTGTTACTTGGAATAGTCATAAGAGTTTAGCAATTGCTACCGAGACTGAAGACGAACATTATACTGCCAAAGCTATTTCATTTCATGATACAATGTTTGTTTTTCTTTCATTCATGAATTACATCAATACAATAACTATCAATATAGCTGAAGATAACACACTATTTCATCAATTGAAAAAAGAGAATTGTGGAAATCGCTGCTCTTTTACTGCACAAGGGGTTGGGCTCTATAAGCTATTTCCCCAAAAAGCACCACTGCTGCGTACGTCGAAAATCCTCCAGAAATAGTCGCAACATAACTGTAAACAGTTTTATTTTTGGCTTACTGTAACATAGCTCCTGAAGGTTGTAACCAGCAAAGTCTTTATCCTGAACTAATCCTAATGCATAACTTGTTATGTCTGCGACAAGACTCGAACACCGGTCGCTTGTGTGAAAGGCCACGCCTCTAACCACTATGCTATTTAACAGGGGCAGGAAGTCACTCACTCACTGAGACATTTGCTCTTGGCAGGCTCCACTTACGCGGTCTGGCAAAAAGCTATGTCCTATGGAAGTTCCTTAACTGACTTCAAAGATCACTGGTGTGAAACAACCACAAACCAGAACCAAGACAAAAACGTGAATGTATGTGATTGTGTGGTTACTGAACTACTTTAATCCACCATCCTGTAACAGAGACAGAAACTCGGGGACTCCTGCGAAATGGAGATTGCCAGCATGTTGGAAAACAACTCCAGCATCCTAAAGATCGGCTACCACTTCACCCAGCAAGGGCCTCGTGCCAGAGCAGCCATTGCCATCACCAGGAACAATGACTTGAGTGAGCATCGGTAGAATTCAGCAAGTGTTAATCATTCCATTTCAGTTATGCTTGGTTTAAAATGGTCGAATTGGAAAAGGCTGGGAAAATTCCAGAAGCCTAAAATAACCAGTTTTTCCTGTTTGTTAGTGGTCTTAGGTTTCCTACATGTGATGATCTGTCCCATAAGCTTTCAGCTTTCAGATGACCAATACTGCATTCTGCTGACTCATAAGGTTCCATTTCTTTCTCCATTCAGTTCGTCAACAGAGGCTAAGATGAGAAAGGAGTGGAGGAAAAAGACTGTGCCATCAAGTCACTAGCCTGTCAGTTTAGCCCCTTGGATCTAACAACGCTAAAGACATTGACAGCTCTGTGCTAGCTACGTCAATGGGGTGCAATGAACCCCAACAACACCCCCGTGTCCAGCTACGAGGCTGGGGGTAAACCATTTTGCTTCTTTGTCTGTGTCCAAGCATTTCATTTCATTAAACCACAAACAGGTTTTTGTCAACAATTTAATTCATCATAAAAGGATACATAGGTCACATCATTATGAAGTCAAGTGTATTTTATGCTTCCAGAGTTTGCCATGAAAATAACTTAACTCCTTTCATGGAAATGTTTAAGAATGTGGTGCTATATCTAGGGGAATAAAATCTGTAAATACTAAAAATAAACATTTTAAATAAATAACTGTGGTCTTAAATAGTTAAATATGTGGGATTTTGGGTCACGTAATCACCTCATGTCAACATGCACAGTATTCAACATCCATCACTTGCATGGTTTGAAATGAACTTCAGCACTCAATCAAGCAGATGAAAACTACATTTTATGCCCAGAGATCTTTAGAACAGGAACTTTTCTATCCTTAGTGAGCTTGCCTGATCCTCCAACCACCTGGCCTATTTTTATACATCCCCATTGGGAACGTAACTGAGTCCTCTGGGCTTAAATTACCTTGCCCAGAATATAACAACTTTTAAAGGGGGGGCACCCATTTGCACCCAAGGAGACGTATGAACCCTCTCCAAACAGCTGCTAACCTCAGAAGATTTTCACAGCCTTGGAGCACATTTCCATGTGCACATTCATTTTATACTTCTATTAAACAATGTTTTGAATGTCACGCTCAATTTAAGAACCACTAGAATGACCGGAGATTTAATGTCACCCAGCAGGTTTTTAATAGGAGATAAGTTTGAGTAATTGATTCCACTTTGATCATACAGCCTCAGGAATAAAGCAGGTGTATTGAAAGATTGTTATGCACGGTCTATAGTGACTGGCGTGGAATAAAGTATTACAGACCGGATAAGTAGTGTTTGATTTTGTTACATGGATTATTCTTGAGTTACTCAATCAGACGTGGAATATTTTATGTAGTCTGCGGTGAAAAACAAATATGTTTTCTTTATTGAAGCACAATTATCACGATAAAAGCAACATATGTCTTTTCACTGACACTTCAACTCATCAGTCTTGATGGCACATGGATCATTGTCTTGAGGCGTTTCAAATATATTGGACTATGGGTGAGACAGAACCTGACTAAACCAGGAGCTCCAGCACTTATAGTACTCTACAAGGCTTTGTCTCAACCAGTGACCCAAATAGGCAAACAGTATGACACAGAGGTGCTGAGTAGTCTCCCTCATATATATATTTAAGATGCAAGCATCACACTACCTCCCCTGTAAAAATCCGATCTTATATAATGATGAAAAATAAAAAGGAAGCATGGAGGCAGTGCCATTCATAACAGACCTTGATCAATGTGTCACCACTCACCAGCATGTTTGGAGAAATGGCCTAGGTATTGAAGTGGTTTCACTGACCTAGTCACTAACCTAGTCAGTTTCCTACTGAGGCACATGGGGAGGGATGCAAAGTGGGTTCATCTTCATCTGATTCAAATTCCACATTCTCATCCTTTATCCACTTGCCACTCCTGTCCTGCAGCCATCCAGCACTAAAAAACATTGAAAGGTAGGTGGTAGGAAAGTAAAGATGATATACTGACCCCTAGTGGTGACCTTTCCAAAATGAAACTGTCACATTTGAAAAACAAAGCGCCAAAATAATTAAATATCCCACTATTCTGTGCCCATGGAGGCAAGTTAAAGATATTTAAAATAACATGGGAAAAAAAAGCAAAATCAATGAGAAATTGAAAAATTCAGACAATTGTAAGACAATGAATGTCATTCACATCTTTCTAGGCTCACAATACCTTTTTAATTTCAGGTAGTGTTCCATCTCTTTTCTCCTTTTTGCTGTCAAAGGTTCAGTCTTCAGAGTCTGGGCTGGCTCCTTACACACTTCCATTGGTCTCCCAACTGGACACAATTCTTGACTGACTACTCAGGATGAACAGCATTGAACAACCGTTTTTAGAGAGGGGAGGCCAATAAGTATAAATACATTCCTTTGAAGGATGACAGAGTTACCCAAAACAAATAAAAAAATAACGATAGCGTACAGTCCCCTCCAAAAGTATTGGAACGGCAAGGCAAATTCCTTTGTTTTTGTTGGTCACTGAAGACATTTGAGTTTTAAGATCAAAAGATGAGTATGAGACAAGAGTTCAGAATTTCAGCTTTAATTTCCTGGTATTCACATCTAGATGACAAAGCCTTGTAGAGTAGTATAAGTGCAGGAGCTCCTGGTTTAATCAGGTTCTGTCTCACCCATGCTCACTTGAAAAATTGGTGGGTTCAAACAAAGGGTGGTATGTCCTGAGTTGTTTAACACATCTAGGATGTGAATACCAGGAAATCAAAGCTGAAATTCTGAACTATTGTCTCATACTCAACTTTTGATATTAAACCCAAATGACTTCAGTGAACAACAAAAACAAAGGAATTTGCCTTACCGTTACAATACTTTTGGAGGAGACTGTATATTCCAAACTGTCATCAAACAGTTGTTGGAAGCCACAAGACGGCAAGATGAAAATATTGTATGAATTTCTCAACAACTGTACCAATTAAAAAGGTAATTTGTGGATTTCCAGAACTGCTGTGGATTTGGTAAATTATTATTTGCTAACAGATTTTTATTTAATTCATAATAAATGTAGACATTACTTGTTGTAGTACGGTTGGAACTGGGCAATGACATGATGTCTGTATTGCTTATGGTCCTCCCTGACAGATGTGGTGGTGATAGTCCTGTGGCAGAGGGCCCGATTTCACACTCTGGACTGGAACTTGTTGATCCTTTTTGAGACTTTGTGCTGGAAATACATTTCAAGGGGTATATGTAATATGCGATTGTAATATGGGGTATGGTAAGTCACACAATGTTTTGTGAAAATATTTTCAAGACAGTTCCAGCACAGAGTACCTGGTCTTTTTGTGACAACTGTTGTATGGCACAGTTTTCAGTAAGGCGTGATGAGTGAGTTTGCGTGTCTGTGTCAACAAGGGTGCTGAACTAGAGGACTCCTGAAGAAAAACAGAAAAGGTAAGGTCATATTGTAAAATAAACCATCCTGTTTAGCTTTCAATACAAATCATCAGGTTCACAATAAAATACACACACAAGCTAGTTCAGTATATTGTGTTACCTGTCTGCCATCTTCAACTTGAATATAGTTTTCATGTTGACGTTTAGATATCTCATTTTTCAGTTGCGTTTTCTTTCTATAAAACAGCTTCATCCCTGGCAAATAAAGGATTAATGTAGACACAATCAAATGTTTGCTTGGTAAAATAATTGGGCGTTCTTTCATATGCATGCCCCACCTTCGAGATGTCTTTTCCCTTTTCTGTGTACTGTTAACATGTCAACTGTATCAAAAACGGGACGGTATGAACACACAAGGCAGGTGTATCTGAAGGGAAATAGAAAAATACAGATACATATCATGAGAAGCCTTTGCTCTGCCATATGAAAACTACAGCTTTTTTAGATGTGGTTATGGATTAATTCCAGTTAATTGCAAAACTGGTAGTTTACCTTCCATTTTTCATCAATGCTGCCTCATCTTCTGGAATGAAATTAGAGAGCAAATCTGCAACACGCCGTTTCTGAAAATTAAACAATTAGTTAACTAAACTTCAAAATACAAATGTGTAACCGGTACCGAGATAAAGTTGGTTTCATATTCAGAGATTCAACAGATATTCAAAGCAAACATATAAATGTTAAAATCGAATTGCATTCTTCACTGATAACTATAACTGACTTATCAAATACTCTATATTAAGTTGGATAACTTTCCCACGCCTTTATTTGATAAAACAGATTAATGCACATTGTCTAACATTTAAAAACGCTATTATATCATAATAACTTTTTTTTAAAGTATCACAGTAACTTCATTACATGTTACAAATTTTCTCCAGTAGGTTGCACAACTTGTACACTCTTTAATTTGATTTAAATGATGTGCATACATTTTATTTAAAAATATTACTTAGTAAATTACTGTTATATTGCAATAATTTTATTTCAAGTTCAAATTATTTTCCAGTTGGCTGGACATCTTTTACAACCTTTAAATTGATCGAAAATTTACACTTGGATTTTCAACTCATTTTCAAACATTAAAAATTATTTCTATATCGAAATAACTTTTTACCTTAGGGGTGGACAGTTTTTCATTTGAGTCTGAAATAACAATTAGAATCTTCAAAATGTCACAAACTTTGAAAATTGCTGTTTTTACGTAATAACCTTTGAAACAGTATCATAGAAACTTCATTCCAAGTTCACAACGTTCTACTGTAGTATGGGAAACTTTTACAACTTTTAATTCAATCCTGAAATCGCAATTGGAATCTTCAAAATGCAGCAAACTGTTTTTCCAATAACCTTTTCAAACATCTTGATAGAACCTTCATTTCAAGTTAAAAATATTCTCCAGTAGTCTGGAGAATCTTTAAATTGATT